>DWPA01004143.1:0-13171 GCA_018251375.1 Calpodes ethlius | reverse complement strand
TGTAGTAACAATTGTATTTTTTTAGCCGTTTCTAGGCTTATTAGCTCCGTACATCTTCTGATAACATCTACATAAATTAGAAGTACCTTTCATCCTGCGGTCACGTCAACAAAAAGAGTATTACGTAATGGAATGGACTCAGAATGACCAGGCGCCCATGTCTCCATACGTACGAATACAAATATATATCTAATGTGTGCAACATTAGACACTTCAATTACAGACAAATAGTGATTTTTATAAAAGATGGTTTGTATTGATAAAAAGGAATCTCTTACAAATGATGTCTATGCTAACGACTATCTTTGATAAAATTTCCGAAAGGAGTGTAAATACAAAATAACAATTTACTGGAATCAACAAATTATTTGCCACGATCGAAAACACAGGCAATTTGTACTAAGTCAGCTGAACATACCCCTTGGATAAGTGTGAAACCTCTCTAACGAGATTTTATCTCGGAGTGGTGGAAATGGATTTTCCATATCTCCACTTTCCATCCAATTGAGGTTTTAGCTATAGAGTATTGTATTTAATGAATGTCAGCGCTACACGTTTGACATGGCTAGAGCCCGCGTTTGGGTAGATATTTACTTTCAATAAATTTTTCATCATTCGAAGTTTCTAGAAGATTATAAATAAAGGCTTATATACTCATACCCTTGCATTATGGTTGCCTGTGCCGTGGGTGGCGTCCACAAATTCGACATCACTAATACCCATGTCACGAGAATAAAAATGTATCTGTCACAGGCATATTTGCCCCGGCCGGAAATCGAACTCGAAACTTCTTACTTCACAGGCAGGGTCACAAACAATAAGGCTACAGGGTCAACAGATTATCTTAGGTATAGTTGAATCATTATAAACGTATGCCTGATCTTGTTCATATATTATGTTTACTCCTCTAACCATTGACACTATCAGCTTTAAATTACACGTCAAATTACATAATCAAGCCTAGATTGAGTTGTAAGAGGCTCCTTTTATCTAGAGTCCAAGGTAACCTTGTCTCCTTATTCTCATAAAGGTTCCCTCCCATGCTCAGAGGTGATGCAACAGAACGTAGCCTGTTAAATAATGAAATAACCTATAAAATAAGATCCTTGGATGTTATTGGGACTGATATTAACCTGAACCACCCAGTTGAATCCCGATGGGGATTATGTATGGTTATTGGAGTATGGTTAGCTCTTATCCTGAACCTGACCTTGAAATATTTTTAAATCTTTCAGTTGCAGTTTTCAAGGGTCAGAAATATTAAAGGGTCCCTGTTCGTTTTTTACTATATGACGTCTACGGATGTTCTCATCTCGTTGACTCAGCGGCGCATAAATGTCTCCATTCTTAATGATGACGACGTTATGCTATGGAACGACTGGTTGTGCAGGGTAGAGTGGATGGAATTTGGTCTCGAGAAAGATCTCCACTACGCTAGATCGACCAAATAAAATCTCTGACCAAAGCATCGGAATGAAAATGCCCACCAAGCAACGTTCAGAAACAAATGAAGAGCGATAGTGCAACGCGCTTCTAAAAATCATGTACGACCACAGCGGCTCTGTCTAGTATACAACTAATAAGAGTCAGTTGTCTAAGGATAATATTTGCATATAATCAGGTGCTCGTCTGCATGTATGATGGCTATTGATATGAAACAGCATTGAGAAGGACAGGCAGCAGTGTGCTGTCGGTCTTCAAGTGAATCGATTAAATGTTGAATATATTACAAATTGAAGTAGTGATAGATTCATGGTTCGAACATTGGTCTCCTGGATAAGGGGGCGTTAGTTCGAATCCTGTATACGTTTCTAAATTGCAAAAAGTTATGTGCGTATTACAAGTTAATTATCACTTTCTTCGGTGAAGGAAAACATTGTGAAGAAACCTGCATGCCCGTGAATTGTCGGAATAATATTTTCGAAGGTGTGAAAAGTCTACTAATCCACACTAGCCAGCGTGGTGGACTATGACCTGTATTGGTTGATAACGATATTACAAATAAAACACAAAATAGATTACATTCCTAACAAGCGTAATCGCTCGTGTTGGGACTAAATTTGGTTGTAAGTACCGTGTACGAAAGCCAATATGTCGTCGTCACCCTCTTTATTGAACAGCGGGATTTAACAAGGCTTTGAATTCCCGTATTTCAAGATGAAGAAAAGTAAACAAAAAGATATTTGAACATTGACATAATTGGAAACGAGGACCAGGATTGTGAGATCCATGTTATAAATAAAAATACGTGTCATCGTAAAACAAGCATACATCAGTAAAATCAAAATTGACGTTTGCGAAATTCACTGACCATTCAGTTGTCAACTCGATAACTGGATTTATACTGTTACAAATCACTCAATTCCTGTTACTGTAACGTAAAATTTGTTTTTGGAGTTGAAACGTATTTCTGTTGTCGTAATATCACCATTTATATGGGGTACTTACTTACTTGTCTTCTTGATGGTTTAATGATAGGCTTAGGTCGACAACTGAGATGCTTTCATAACATCCTATTAATATTCCACTAACACCGACCAATTGAGAAGGGTTAAGGCCGTATTCGACAACGTTAAGTTATCAGTGGCAGGTGCCAAAAATCTTAGAACGTAATTTAGAGAACTAGCTACAGCCAATACGATTTTTATTTTACAATCTTATTTTCTCTTGTTTCAGGTGCCAACCAGTGATCATTGACCAGATGATGTCTCATAGCTATCTAACAAAAACAAAATAGAAAATATTGTTAATAGAAATAGCGGAGAAAAGAGCTTTTAATAGCTTTCATTGGTATTGGTAACTTTCCAGCTGTTTCAACTGTAACACAGACAGTTATATAACTTAGTGTTTGTATTATAGAATATTCAAATCATTCATAATTTCATAAATATGTTGGAAAAGTATATGTTGCATGATTACTTGATTTATTTCAATCCAATTACTAAAGACACAACATTAATTGATGCAGATTTCGAGATTAGTCGATAACAAAGTTAACACTGGGCAACGGTCGATAAATGCCTTGATTTTGCATCTACCTTCCTTTTTATATCGTTTGTTCATATATCACTCCTCGACCGCTGCACGTGTTGTTGACATTTTGCAATGAATGTAGGCGCCGTCTTTACAATTTCAATAAAGGAAGGCGCCGACCTGTAAATCTTCTAGTACATATTATATTTCTTTTAACGTTCAATAATAATTAACCTACGAAAAACCTTTATCGCAATTAACGTATCAAACATTACCTCGAGCCATATTGAAGCACAACAAGCCACTCTTATCAAATATTAATAATTTTCTGGCCGAAGTTCCAAACTTAGTCCCTATGCGGTTCGTTTGCAGGAACAATGTGTTTCAACTCTAGACTTGTAAGATATACTAATATTCTATACATGTTTTGGTTAGGCTTCGAGAGTCCCCAAGCAGATCTTGTTGAAATAAATAAAAGATTTTGAAGGCACTTTGTTAATTCTGCTGACTAATATTCATTTAATTTGAAGTAGATTCAATTATTAAAAGGATTTAAAATATCATTTAAACTGTTAAATCCAATTAAATCAATATTTTATGATATTATTCGATACAACTTAATTCAATAACGATACCACCTACTTTATTCTTATCTACAAACGGTGATATTTATTTGAATTTGGTTCTAAAAAAAAGGTTTCTCACGGCAAAGTAGAATTAGGTGTAATATGAAAAGAAACTAACAAGTCATATTTGGGTTACCTTACGGTTATTTTCTCACATTCGTCATTGACGATTCGGTATTTATAACGATTCGTTAAACACGAATTAATGTTCACGTTCGTACCAAGTTGTAATTAAATAGGTCGTGAGAATTCATCATGACCAATTTGTAACTTATATAATTAATAATTTATTACACTTCATAGGTATGTGAGTGTGGTCATAGGAATTTATATGCGTCTGAAAATTTTAAGACGAACCGTTTTAGATTCCGATTGGGAATATTAACGATTCGTCCAAGTGTGGACGAGGCCTTAGAGAAACTTTCTGATTAAACGTTTCTCGAGCCAATTACTATTCTTACTGTGACGTTTATTTTTCAGAACGATCGTAGGCGGGAATCATGAAGTATTCAAAGCCTCAAATACTTTTTGACCACCAGTTCGTGCGATAGAGCTTCGAATGTACGTGACTCGCATTGAATGAAGCAAGCACGAGCTTTGGAAAGCAAACATCTTTAACAATTCTTGTTATTGTGGATTATTGTAGGAGCTAAAAAGAAACCGGTTACAACTGGTTTATTTCAGCTTCTTTACAACAAATTTATTCTGGCTGTCTAAATTATGTAATTGCTGACAAATTTTAAGCTGTTGATTTTCCAACAGGAAAACTTTCACAGTAACGAGTAGGGTTTGCAAGTTAAAGAATGATAATAGACAAAAAAAATACTTCTTTACAAGTTATTCTCTGTTTTTTATGTAAAGTTAAAATGCGATTTATTGATCGTAATCCAACCTTGATGTGACTGGAATTCATATGTCCGAATGATCGTTAGTATTAATGTTAGAAACTTAACGAGGCAGTTCTCTGAACTACCTTCATTACTTGTACTGTTTCCTTGTTGATTTGTTTGTCCGAAGTTATATTGAGGGTTAATCGATGGCCATCGTTTCACGGAATCTCACTCATTTCTGCGGAACGCAGGAAAAAATAGTTGTACGGGTATTTTCAGTATTTTCTTTACGTTGGAATAATGTATTTGTCAAGTAAATAATGACAGCCGGCTAGAGTTACAACTAACGTTATTCCTATCCTTTGTTGAAGATCATATGGCAATTTCTCTGTTGTCGTTTGACCTTATATTTTTACTATTATCTGTCCTCGTTGACTGCGGGAGAGTGGTTTTGTAAAATGACATTTCATAAAATATTCGTGTTATATTTAAACATCTGTCTATCAGCCTTTGATGGTCTACTGTTGGTCATAGGCCTCCCCTAATTTGTGCCACTCAGACCGATCCTGAGCCTTCTTAATCCGGTGAATATCCATTGTCTTCTTCAGGTTGTCAGTCCATCTGAATACGGGGCGACTTACACTCCTTTTTCCGTGACGTGGACGCCATTCACGGACCTTTCTTCCCCAAGGGTTATCGGTCCTTCTTGCTACATTGGCCAGCCTATTGCCACTTCCGTTGGCTTATTCTTGGAGCTATGTCGGTTACCCTCGTTAAATAATTTAAAATTATTTCCTGGATAATTTTGTAATTCAGGGTTCGATCTGTCTGAATGTTGGATTCGATTCAAATTCGTTCATCCCCTGATGTTTGATTTAGTTATATGTATATAAGCGTCCAAAACATCCTAAAGAAACGATCGACAGGAATATAAATTTCTTTATTATGCACACGGTCGGTCCGAATGCCAACTTTCATCTTCACCAGTACCGACGTAAGTGTGAGATGGAAAAATAAAAATCCAAACATGTTCCACAACTATAATTTTAGAAAGATGTATTAAAATATATCTACAGGTTTTCTCAGCATATTTATTGCACTATGCTAGAAATAATTAATGTATGAATCAAAATATTACGGATTGTTTAAAAACTTGATCTACAGAAGATATAGTATTAAAATCATATTGTCTTCCCTACCTACTTAAATACGCTTTAACATGATTTAGCTTAAAATAAACGTATTTTCCAAGGTGAGTTCAACTTTTTACCTCCAATTGGCTAATAGAATTTGATTACTGCCATAGGATATATTAGGATATCATCAAAACGAAAACCGATGCATTTAAATAGTCACATTTTCACTTAGTAAGCTTACGTGGGGCGTCGTTATCATAATTTTGCTGATTTTCACCCTAACCGAAGTTCTAGATGTTTTCACTGAACGTTTTCCAATACTACCTACTTCGGAGCGATGGGATCTCAATAGTTACTAAATTCACAGGTTAATAGTCCCTGCCCTTGTTTTGTGAAAGTCGAACAGTATTAAATATATATGTACCTAATGTTATGCATTATTGCATTCACACATGCTAACGTTAATTTTTTGACAGACACGACAGCGGGAATGAAATCTGGATGAATCCGGCAATGAATATAAAACTGTCGTGCATTCTATTTCCCTTTACGACAACAACGATATTTTGTCGTTGCCGTCGCCGACATATAATCGGCATCAAGTCTATTACATGTACACATGCAAAGTTCCATGTGTGCGTGCGAGTAGCGTGAAGCGTAAACACGCTGCCCCACACTAGTAACTCTTTTAGTGTTAAATAATGTTTTAAAGAATTAATTAATAACGGCAGTGTATAAAAAGCTAAGTCGATCTGTGACAAAGTAGCCTTTAAGCGAAGTGTAGTTGTAGTTTAGCAGAGACCCGCTCTTTAGTTGAAATTCGACTGTAAATCTATGACGCGAAGAGAAATTTTACATTGACATTTTTAAGTATTCTATTTTCGCCTATAAATGTATTTATAACAAATGATATAAAAAAAATATCTTTGTACTCATCTTCTCTATGTAAACTTCTATACCAAACGTTCAATTTCTATAAAGGATTATATTGTGTTTTAAGGATTAAAATATTTTGTTAAACCCACGTGAACTGCCTTATTAAGTAAACCAACAAATTCGTTGTGCGATCTTTTGTATTCTATAGAATACACTACAGAGTACAGATTACATAGTATACAGATACATATATATTCATAAGATAGATGATCCGGTAAGTTCATGCAATTTTCGGTAGGTACACTGTAAATATTCTAACATATATTCTGTCTATCTATCTATCAGCCTTTAAAAAGTCCACTGCCGGACATAGGCCTCCCCTAATTTGCGCCACTCAGACCGGCCCTGAGCCTTCTGAATCCAGCGAATACCCGCTGTCTTCTTCAGGTCGTCAGTCCATCTGGTTACGGGGCGACCTACACTCCTTTTTCCGAGACGTGGACGTTAATAAATAATGGGTCTATAAACTCCTTTTTCCGAGACGTGGACGTTAATAAATAATGGGTCTATAAACGGGTCTAATATCAATTACTTACGGTTTGGTTTTAACGCAGCATTAATAATATTTTTAATTCTAAACAAATATTGACGCGATATATTCATTGAAATGTTTTACCAATCTATTACACTTTTATAGAAGTTATGTGATAAACAGACTATATAAAAATAATATTGATCCAATAATTTCAACTGATTACATAATGAAGAGTTAATGAAAGTGAAGACCGAACAAAGTTACTTAGAAACCTGATAAACCTAACCTAAATTCAAAATGTAAGCACCAAATTGAAACGCAACATGAGTAAATGACACGGGACGCGAATGAGAATGACATAATGACATTTAACGCTGATGACAGCACATAGAGTACATAATAATTATACTCTTTATATAATACTTTTGTATCATTGTTTATTTGCGTATTTACAAAGTAGTACATAATCAATATCTGCTTTCTTAAAGTCTAATATTATTTATATAAACCGTAGCATATATTCTACAGATTTAATAAGTTGAGCAGATAGTTGATAGAGGGCTGAGAATCTGCATTTGTTGTGACATTATAGATCTAGTTAATAGTTAAAAAAATAAACATTTAGTTTAGTACCCTGAGAACATTTATATGCGTAGAGTAATCTATAACTTAATACCTACTAATAAAATTAAAGCGAATGTCTCGTCTGAAAGTTTATCCCTAATGATTTCAGAAACTACTGAACCGATTTTTACGAAACTTTCATCAATAAATTAAGAAGCTTTCAACTTAGATCATAGACTATTTTTTAGAGATCCGTAGGTAAAATTTAATCTGCAACATGCAATTAAATATTATTTGAAAAAAGTAAAAAAAATCAAGTTGTGTCTAAAACTGACAAAAATCCGTTCTTGACAGAAAAAATGCATAATAATAAATTGGCAATAAAAAATAATTTTCAATAATTTACACTCCTTTAACAACTAAATGCCATATAGTAAATGTCTTCTTTTTTTCTAATCGTAGTTTTCCCTATTTGTATACTCCAATACAAATTCAAAATTTTATAAACTACGCCCAGGAAATGGTTCAAAAACATCACGAAAACCATCATACTTTAAGTAATTTCACGTACTGAACAGAGTACTCATAAATACTTATTAAATTAATAATATTAAAATGTTTGCCCTGCCAATTTGTTTGTAATGTACCTAAATTGGTTATTAGAAATTATCTACATTTTCCCGAAGCGAAGCGAGGTTGATTATGCTAGTGTTAATAATAATATTAGTAATATATACAGAGTACTTTCATATACGTCAAAGTGTAAAGCTGATGATGTGAACGCTTTGTTTGAAGTTTACTTAACTTCATGTTTCAATTTTCAATATTTTTAATCTGTATTGTTCTCGATTGTCATGGTGCGTAAAGGTTGATTTTGTTTTCAATTTTCATATTTTTCTTATTATAATCCCATTACAAAGATAAATATGAACAGAATTATTCTCAATCACTGTCGGTGCATTAAGAAATCAAGTAAGTATTAAAATGATTCTTCTTTCACTAAATAATAATTAAACCAATATATAACCTTTTCTATTTCTAACCATCACTTCAAAATTTTATTCTATGACTTCATATTTTTTTATGGTAGATACAAACAAACTTATAGTTTTGTATCGTATATTCCGTACTTAATTTGTTTAGAAATGTTTAAAACGACAATATTGAGATCAAAATAAACGTTTGTATGTCGCTTTGTTTATATTTTTAATAATAGGAAGGTTATAATATTTTTTTTATTTCAGCGCATTTTTACTTTAACACAAATCTACGAAACCATTAAAAGTGTTTATAACATGATGTTGAATGTAACAAGTGACAAATCTTGTGAAACATTGTTTGTTTTATACATGTAGTCGTCTTAAACTATTTCATCAGCATCATACCTTTCAGTAATATACCTGTTGATAACGTGCTATTTGTCGTATATTTCAGAACTACTGTGGGAGGCGAGGCAGTACCAAAATTTTCCATACATTACGCTGTCAAGGTCATTATCGTATTACACAACTCAACCTCTAGCATTACAACATGACATTACTCAGAAACCCCTCAACTCGCGGGAGTACTGCTACCCTCTGCATGTTAGACCGTTTAACACCAGCACCCACAGGTATGAAAAAGAACCTCTCAAACCCTCTTCAAAGGTTGAAGCCACAGTTGAAACTATTAAAAAGGGCATAGAGGAAAAAGAAAAGCTTCCAAAAAAGGCAGAAGTGAAGAAGAGTTTAAAAGAGCGGATAATGGATGAATTACGACATTATTACCATGGATTCCGTTTACTCTTCATTGAAGTGAGGATATCAGCATCTCTACTGTTCAAGATTCTCAGGGGCAACTCCCTCACTCGGAGAGAACACAGACTCCTAGTCACAACCATTGGAGACTTGTTTAGAATGGTGCCATTCATTGTTTTTATAGTTGTGCCATTCCTGGAATTTGCTTTACCTTTGTTCATCAAAATGTTCCCAAACATGTTGCCTTCTACATTTGAGAGCACCAGTCAGAAGGAAGCCAAATTAAAACAACATTTGAAAGTCAAGTTGGAGATGGCAAAGTTTTTCCAAGAAACTTTAGACCAAATGGCTCCGCAGGCCAGCAATAGGCATTCGGAACTTGCTAAAGAATTTTCCAGTTTCTTCACAAGAATTAGGACATCTGGAGATGTTGCAACCAGTGAAGAGATTATGAAGTTTTCTAAGCTGTTTGAGGATGAAATTACACTGGATTCTCTGCAAAGACCACACTTAGTTGCACTGTGTAAGGTGCTTAATGTATCAACAATTGGGACAAGTGCTATGTTGCGGTTTAATCTTAAAATGAAGTTAAGATCTTTAGCTGCAGATGACAAAATGATCGCTAAGGAGGGTGTAGACAGCTTAAACTTCAGTGAATTGCAACAGGCTTGCAGGGCTCGCGGTATGAGGGCTTATGGTGTGTCCGAGGAAAGGTTACGGAAGGAACTTAAGAATTGGTTAGACTTGTCTTTGAATGAAAAAGTGCCACCTTCATTGTTACTTCTGTCTAGAGCACTGATGGTTCCGGAACATGTACCTACCACATACAAGTTGAAGGCAACAATTTCTGCCTTACCAGAACAAGTTGCTACTCAGACTAAGGCTGCAATTGGTGAAAAAGAGGGCAAAGTTGACTTCAAGGTAAAGTTTTTACTTTCCAAAGCACTACATTTAAATCAAAAACACTTTGTAGTCATATAGGAACTTAATACGTAAAAAAAACAAAATAAAATAAGTTAAATCTTTAACTAACTGGTGTATGCTATATATTATTTTTGAAAAGTATCATATCATAGTTTTTAATTTTGGAATCCATTGGAAATTTTCTTTCTGAAATAATTCCAGTATTTGTATAGTCTTTTCTTCTGTACACTTTATGTTACAGTGAAACATTAAAATCTTTACACACTCCACTTCTTTCCTTACCATTCTCTTAAATTTCAGGCTAAAGCAGAAGCGATTAAGTTGGAAGAGGCAAAGATCAAAGAAGAAAAACAAGAATTACAGGAAGCCGAAAGAGAAAAACAGATACTTGAAGCCAAGAAGAGAGAGAAGGAAGAACTGAAAGACAAGGCTCCAATCATTGATCTGGAGAATGTACCACCAATGGTTGACACGGCTCCTATAATTACTGTGGATACAAAGATAAAGACTGAGGAAGGACTGTCCGGGAAAGACATTGAAGTTATTGAAGATGCTTTAGAAAAATTAGGTAAGAACAATTGGCTAACTGCCATAGCTTGTTTTTGTTTTATTCAATGTCAAGGTATAGTCGTGATTTCTCTAAATGTTATGACCACCTCATTTTCCTCAGTATTCTATTCTATTTATAACTACAAGTTCATTGCTTCCTTAGACTGTTCATGTCTTTGTTCCAGAAAATTATATTTTGTTTTTGTGTCTTAGAATAATTTGTATTTGATGTTAATTGAAGAATTATTAAATAGATATATTTGGCAAGCTGTAAATTATGTACAAGTTTTGACTTATTTTTTTACTATGTTGACAGTTTCTGCACTCAGTTTAATTAGAGCATGAAAATCTGATAAAGACCTAATGTTCCAATTTTATAATTTATGTTTCATATATTTTTGTGATGAGGAAATATATTGAGGATATTTAACATTACCATGATTCTTATTTGTCCAATTTCAGCTCAACAAAAGAAATCGCTTCTGCTTGAAAAGGAGAGCATTCAGGAGTTGAAGACAGAACTATTGGACTACAGCGAGGATGTTAAGGAGATGCAGGAAATGGTGAAAACCAAGCAGGCAGATATCAAACTTACTAAGGGAGCCCGAAGGTCAGTGCTTTTGTTTATTTATAAGAAATTTGAGTATTACAAGTATGTGAGTCATATTTGTTAAATATTCATTTAGGCCAGATATATCAAGTGGGTTATTAATAATGACAAGTAACAAGTAAAGAAAATGGAAATGTGTATATATACTGTTGAAAACAGAAAAAAATACTGCTCCTATTGATCTAATTCTCATATTTGTACGATGAACATAAAATTGCTTATGTCGTATGTAATTTAATTTTCTATAACATAATATTTATTGTAAGTAAGTAGATGAAATGATTCAGAAGGCTCAGGACCGGTCTGTGTGGCACAAATTAGGGGAGGCCTATGTCCAGCAGTGGACTTTCTTAAAGGCTGATAGATAGATAGATAGATGAAAAACAAGAGATTTGGAGGCATTTTTACTTCTATTTATAACTGTAGCAGACTATATTTGAAAACTGTTCTAAAAATGAAGTCAATAACGTGGATAGGTCAAAAGTTATGATAAATTTTCTGAATTTTTTTCAAGTTTTTTGCCTCTAGTGGGAAAATAGCTATTTAACCACCTACAGTCCGTCGTCAATTGACATTTTAAAGAGATAGTTGGCGGATGGTATCATCTTATTACAAGGATAGTACCACATATAAGTTTAGGTTGGGTTAGATCAGTTATGTTTGTGAGTGGGAGATCTTTTTCATCTCGGCCGGCAACGTGTCGGCAATGCCCCCGGTGTTATAAATGATTGTTGATAGAGATGATCGGTTACTCTCAAATGATAAAAGTATTGTTTATACTCGTAGGTATTACGTTATCTCGATACTAATACGGTAATCTTTGTATTGACGTGTGATAATGTTGTTGAATGCCGACATTAATATTATTTTTATTTTCGATTGCAATATTGGCATTTCGTGATATTCCTTTAAATATACGTGTCACTCATTTCGTCATTCGAATTGTTTCAAAATTACTGGTATATTTTATTCGACCTTGGTGAATCGAAAATCAAATAGTAGGGTCTGCTTCTACTTTTATAATTAGATGAATGATTTGTCGTAAAATCGTTTTGAATCGTCTTGATTGTTCGTGGAATAAAAGCTACATGATGATACACTAACGTTAGTATAATGCCTCTAAAAGATACACTAGTTATCAAATCGCCAATGATGTTCTAAACTTATTATATAAAGCCTAACGTAATTTAAAAAGTAGTTAAATTTCCAAGCGTATTTTACCTTGCCTTATTTCAGATCGTTCATAAAAAAGCTGAAACTTATTCTAATCAATATCAGATTTCATTTCGAGAGAATTTAAAGATACCAGAACCTTTAGAGGTTGCGTGTTAATTAGGACTTATTTCCACTTTTTAAAACTTCTTCAAAATCTTATGCCTATCGGTGCCTCTTCAACGTAATATGTTTGGGTTCATCCCACGTTATTAGGTCTGATTGGGTCGGGTTACTTTCTACGAACTGGAGTGACCCTCTTCCAGTCTCGGTCGGCGGAATCGTCCATTTCATTGCAGTTTCGCAAATTTAAACCTTAATTTTCCACGCTGAGTTTCTCAACAGTGTAATCACTGCTCTAGGCAGTGGAGATAAATGTTCTCTTGTCCATTTAACAACAACACGTCGTTTCGGTCCATATCCAGGGTATTGCTTAAAAGGTTATGCGTAGTTCTGGTCTCCTCCATAGGGGTACCATTATGTCGAACGCTCGCGTCCAATCCAGAACAGATGCTCAACATAACAGCTATAAACAGTTGTTTGGTGCGCGTTTTTGTCTCGGTCTATACGAGACTTTGCCTTCATGTTCTATCTATCTAG
>DWPA01004142.1:0-13175 GCA_018251375.1 Calpodes ethlius | reverse complement strand
AACTTCGGACAGCGATTACCAGTTAGCTATTTTATTTACTAACATTGCTATTAACGAGGTGTGTTAGATGTTTATAGACTACTGATTTCTATTTGTTTATGTGATTGCCATGTAAATTTATAAAATCTTATTTCCCAATACGGTACTTTAATGTGAATTTCATTATACCTTACGGCCATGGCCTTACTTGGTAGACGTTATTTTGTAGTATATCAGTATTTCTAATAGTTTGGCTGATTTCTTAGTGTTCCACATCAGGTACATCAGACTTTAAATTTTTGTAAGTATTTGTTAAGTAAATGCTTGCTATATTGAATTAGGTTGAGTAGTTACGGAGTTTATCGCAGACTAACATCGTGAGACGCAAACTTTACATTTTAAAGTTATAACATTAATGGGTGATTATTTAACTGTGTAAAAATAGATCTCCTAACCAGGGACCATGGTTTGAATGATAATGAAGTGACGTCCATTTTTAATTACAGGTAAGTACATATTTGTTAAGATCAGGATCAAGAAAAATATATTAAATAAATAAAACCTCTACACACACATAGGTTTAGACAATGTTTACCTGTGTCGTGGGTGCCATGGACAACGTAAAAATATCAAGAGAGAAATTAAAATTTATCATTTGAATTTCTACCCTGCTGGGCTTTGAACCCAGGACCCTTTGAATAGCGTCACACAGCTCGTGGGATCGATTAAAGTTAAATATGATTTAGTTTTGATTAACCCATTATTCTTGTTTAAATTAAATTATAATCGTATAAAGTGATATATTAAATCTATTTAATAATGCTCGTAAATGATTATTAACCATTAGAGAATTACAACAACCATCCATAACTTGGTACGCTACGTCGATACGCCCACAGTTGGAACGGTAACCTTATGCCATTGTTTTTGTCGGTTTGCGAGATAATAATGACATTTGATTTATCATTAAATGGTTGTGGGTGTTGCTTCAATAGGTCAGGGCTTAGAATTAACCCCTTACTCTATTACACAAGTCGTTTATCTGTACTAATATAATAAAACCAAAAAGTTAGTTTTTTTTAATTTGTTTCAACGCGCTAATTTGTAGAAGTAACAGTTGGATTTGTATTTTTTTTAATGATAGTCACAATCATGAAGTAGGCTTAAGGAGTTCAGGAGCGGTGAGGAACGTTAACGCGTTCCTCAGATGTGGAGATTGGGAATCGCAAAACCCAACAAAAGAATCCCTTAGTGTCTTCTCCGATGGAAGATCCAAGAGGGATCAGCGCCACATGGTACCGATGACGGTGTTGCGGAAGTGCTTCGTTCCCGCAACGCTATCTCTTATGGCGGCGAGAAGAACACCTTCAGGTTTTAGTGGGTAGGCACCACTGATCTTAGCGTAGTTAGTGTCAGTCCTATGTAACCATTCATTATCCCCAGAATTAATGATATGTATAAAACATTTCCTTAAGAAAAAATAAAGGCTTAAGGTTTCATAGCAATGAGCTAAAATTCTTGATTAGCTTTAAATATTAATAATTGTTATGTGAATCAGAAGAAGAAGCGCTATCGAACTGCTTTATCTGCATGCGCTGGGGAGAGTTAATCATTCATTAGTACTACGACACTTTATATCTATCTTACAAATAAGGAAGAGGGAGATTTGATAAGCTGATGAATAATAAATGAAACACGAACGAATCCGCCGTCTTCAAGTAGTTCATACAGCGCAAAACCTATTGGCAGCGTGTTCGTTGCTAACAATAAGAGTGATTGTTGGAACGCTAGATACGTGCTTATTATCTGATTGTAATAAACTACCGGGACATTCTAATATTGTGCCTCCACAACGAATCTGTTAAGCGAAGTTATTGTGACACTACAACACTGTTACTTGTAGCGTTCTTGATGTTATCAGCGAGATACATTGGAGTTAGCCCTCGTGCTCCGGACCTGGGTTCATGTATATGCAATTCTAATTTATTCAAGCGCCTTTATATAATAATTATAGTTCTATTCACCTGTATATGATTTCAAAATTATTTTTAACTAGAAAGTTAGATATTGAAGACTGGATGATGATCAAATATGACCGGCTAATATTTGACACAGAGTTCTTTTTTGTAAAGAAGAAGACTTAGGTCCGGTCTGAGTGGCGTAAATTAGGGGAGGCCTATGGCTAGCAGTGGATCTTTAAAGGCTGATAGATAGATAGATTCACTGAAGTTTCGATTACCCGACGTTTACCTCTTTAGGGATGAATTTTCTTCTTTTCTTGGAGCTTCTCGGCCCTGTTAAAGGGACGTCTATAAAATTTCAAAATTATATAAGATTTTGTAAATCCCTTACAAGTCATAGACCTCTCCTATTTTACACTCTAACCGATTATGATCTTGAATGATTCAGCGCGTGCATTTGTACTTTCGCTCATCAGTTGTTATAATTTGTGTGACTAAATTAAATTGTATGTGTGTGTGTTGTTCAAATATTCAATAAAGTAACTAAGGCAAATAATACATTAAAAATGTAAATCTAACAGACAACAAATATAAGGAGAACGATTACAAACTGTCGTTCGTTGTATTATATCGTGGAGTTAGCGAGTTGTTTATCGCTCGATATGCATGCAATGTCTTCGCTCGGGTTACTAATGGTTCAAGACCAACGCTAGCTCGGTTGGCTCGGCAGTTACCGCCCACTGTCGTCCACGCTGCATTGCGTAGGTAGGTCCGGCTTGAGAATGCAAACACAAAAATCGTCAAATCCACTGTTTACGGGACTTCTAGTGCAGCGAGATTCCAATGTTAAAACCGATTATAAAAAGTTGTTATGAGGTAACATTTATTACTATAAGTTTAAATATATATATATATATTTATAGATATTTTAGTCAGAGTTTTGTTTGGAGAGCCAGTAGTGACTATTGTGTGGGTTCCACATATCAATAGATGGATAGTTTGCGCCTTTTTCAAAGTATTTACATATATATTCCAGCGAATTTTATAAGAGCACTCGTATGTACGTCTATTAAAACAACACCTAATTCCATCGGACAATAGTTTAAATTTGGAACACGTAATTTGGTGACCCAAAAAGTAATTGCTTTTGGCAAGTTTAGCTGTAATAAATTATTCGCCTACCCTTAATACTTACTATAATATTATGTCCATTACGTAATCTGCCGTGAATTACAATTTTGAGATAGAGGATTACCACATATTTGGGTCTTAATCTTATAGCTTTAGGTCCGTGATTTTAAAAGTAACTATCACGGCTAAAGATTAAAAAAGAAAGTGTACATTTTTACTACAAAGTGAAATGTTGTATCATCTTCAGTAACAACTTCAGTGACATACGTTGCGTCGTAGAGGCGTAACACCAGGTGGAAGTTACGCCCATTTGCTTCATCCATACTAATGAAAAAACTTGACAATCCGTTTATAAATACAATGTACAAGTATACCAACCGGTACTTCAGCTTGATACATATTCAAATTAATTACTTAAAGACGGCAGCAAGAATGTGTCGCGTTTGTGGCGTAATAGTTATCGAATTAATGCCGCAAACTTAGCCGACCGGTTATATCGTTTGTTAATACAGTTATCACAAAGATTATGTTATGACGTTTATAAAAAGACGTAAAACGACTTTGAGGACAATGCGGACAATTGAGGACTTAGGAGATATTTTTTTACTCAATGACATCTCTTACAAACCATAGGACTGTAGGACTACGGGTCACGTTGGTATTAGGTGTAAATAATACTATCTGTTAGTTATTATTCGTTAGTAAAGGGACTGTGTATGATGCTCATATCCATAGATAACGGTAACCACTGACCATCAAGTGGCTTTTCTATTTCTCCTCTAATCGTACGCTGATTGCTGAGAATCGCAATGATCCCGACTCTTTGAGAATCTCCCACCATTTTAAACTGTCAATTGCATTTTACATGGCTTCGTTCAGCTTGATTTTCATCTGTCCTGACACCTGATCCGTTCATGTTTCGTGCTACGACACCTGGATCTTTTGCCTTCAACTTCCCTGTAATTATTAGTTTCTCCAGGTTGTAGCTGGAATTTCTGGCTATGCGGCCGAAGTATTGGAGTATACATTGAAAGTATATGGTAGAAAAATTTTGTTTCTCTTTTTACTTGCTAAGGATGAAGATGTTTGTTCTGTGTGCAGTCCGGTACGTAACATACGTCTTTTTCTACTCATTTCTTGTCTTTCATTTTATGTACAAGTATCCTAATACATGGCGTTCCTATCACTGAACAATACGGGTTTCTAGTTTAATATTGAATTATATTATCATCATAGCTATCAGTGTAACCCAATTCGCGACGCATCTGCCCACATAACATGTTGACATAACCTATATTATACGTAGGGTACCGTTCTGGTATTACTAATCTGTGGTCCTCTAATATATGCTGTGTAATGAAGCTTGGCTAACTGTATGATTATCTAGAAGTTGTTTTCTATTTTAATATATTTATGTAAATTATAGGTAGGCACATTAACTATATTTAGATAATACTATTGATAATATGAGTATTTACTAGATGTCTATGAGATAATATTTGACTTAACTAAATGTTATTATCTGGTATTAGAAAACGTACCAAAAACGTCATAGGAATCTATATCTTGGTTAAAAGTAACCCAGTGCAGATGTATATTGATAAGAATAACGGTTTTTATTACATCCACACGTTTTCATTGACTGTGCTGTTTGTGTGTCTCAGATGTGACAAAAAACATACCCGGATGTATACCCTAGTATCATTTATAAATAATTTTTACACATATTACGGTTGACACACCTTTGAATGGTATAAAAAAATGAATACGCAATTTTTAAACATAAACAAACTTATCTGCATCTAACAATTTATGTTATTATTCAAAAATCATGAGTAAGAATGCTAAAAAGGGTAAAATGAGATTTCGGTTCGTCGTACCTACTCGTCGACACTGCTTTTTATTATTTTTTGTGTCAGTCTTGTACTGGGGCCGTCTTATTTCTTTTTGTGGGCCTTGTGCGGCGCGCAGCCTTCGTTAGCCCGAGCAAGGTCATTGTGATTTGCTCTTACCGAAGGACCTCGTCCACAGGTTTTTGTGGCACCGTTTACGCGTCGACGTCAATAGAAAAACGCCACGTCCGATGGTCATAATGAAAATATTTTTTGTACAGTTCTGTTGACTCACAGTTATTTAGTCAGGTACGTATACCTTTAACTTAACCGTAGAACTTTTGCTTTGCGTCATTGTTTGTTTGAAGCTATATCGTAACTGACATTATTTAGAGGTGTTCATGTACTATGATCTTAAGTCATAAAGTGTCATTATTTCCCAAGCGGCATGATAATAATTCTGACTTGTAATTTAATTCGAATCGTAATCTAACTCTGAATACATAATCGATAGCCACGACGGACTTTTATGCTTGATATCTGAGCGATAAAAATCATGGCGCCCGAGTTAATTTATCCCGTTATCGCGTTCAGATAAATAGCGATAATCCTGGTGATATCATATTTGGCGACGGTGCTGCCCTCTATTTACTTTGGGTTTACGGGATATGTGTGACGCAAACGCATTTGTATGCATAATGTTAAACTTTATCTTGAAGTTTGCTTCATAACGAAAGGTAATGTAGATAATTCGGAAAATTTTAGGCAGCATTCTTTAGTTCGTTTTTGTTTCAAAGAATGATACACCTACCCACGTTTATTTTTATTTAAAGAGCTTTCATTACAAGGCAGTAGGTATAATACACGACGGTTCAAGTAAAAGGACCGAGACGTTTTATCGCGTGTCTTTAAATGGTAGTCATTTATTTGCAACGTACACTAATCACACTCCTCATGTCTTCATAACACGTCTTCGCAAGGTTCCATTTAAAAGCGATTTAGCGAACCGAGTCGGACACGACGTAATATTTTCTCCTCAAATGAGCTGAGTTCCCAGGCCATTGTCGACGGGCCGCCTTTTATGGAAGACTTCGTGTACAGGCGGATCTCGAACCAGATTCTTTCGCTTTAATCTCCCGAGATATTTCGATGGGCCGAGTGCTGATAACTTTATACTTTAATTATTTATTCTGAAGCTAAGTTTCCTCTTTTAAGCACCGCACAATTATATAAAGAATGTTGACGCAAAATTCCGCAGGTTTTGATTAAGATGTAGTCTTGGTCTTAATAAACACTTTATTTTTATCCTTATTTCACCCACAGCACCTAATTATATTTGTACCTATCAATAGACCGCTAAAATATGTTAACATGTAAAAGAACGTTATTAAGCAGATAAGTTGAGTACCTACATAAATTGAAATGAACTTAAATGAGGAAATTTAATTATATTAAATTAATATATAAGTACCTATAATATTTAATCTAGACCCTATTTATTTGGTCAATCGCAAGTAATAGTATCAATGGATAAATGAAAAGAGTCGTATAGAGAATGATTGAATGATGAATTTAATGAATGAATGATTTTCTATTTAACATAATCAGCTTAGTCGTTGTAATCTAACTACGACACTATGTAATCTCATCTTGATATTTATGTAAGTAGGAAGGTATCTTTATTTCATTGCTTAGCTTTTTCCTATATCTTTCCTTGTCACAACGATTCGTTGATTTTGTCATTTTAGAGGTCGATATAAGTATATCGCATGAATTTTAGTAGACATGTTCTAATACTGCCGAAATTAAAATTGTGATAATTTTGTACACATGTATGTTATTCGGACGGATTATAAAAATATATTTTCTTCATTGTATATTAGCAGTTTGAATGCTATTATCTTGTACTGACAATGCAATCATCTATGAAGGCGTAATGAAACAGGAAAGAAAAAAAACCGGCGACACACTCTATGGAGGACATGTCTAATTCTCTTGTAAAATCGGTTGCTAGATAGATCACAGATTAAAAAATACACAGATATATATATAATATTTAATTTAAATGATAATATGTTAGACTTCATTAGAAAGTCAAGTGAATTGAATAAGTAAGAACTAAATTATTATATTTTATTTTACGGTCAAGCTCGACTCTGTTTCGTCTTAAATCGGTGTTGTATAAAAACTTATTGGGCAGCGTCCTGTACAGCGTGTCCCCGGACGCATTCCCTCTAATTAGGCGCGCGTCTGTCAGCCCGGAATGGCTTAGGCCTCTGACCACTTTCGCTTCCTTTACTGTCTGTGATACATTTGCGAAACTACCAGACTGCTTTTTTATTGTTCCTTTATAACCCTTACGTGGCATAAAATTACTTTTAAAATGTTCACGAACGTTAGATTTAAATTAGAATATTTTACGTCGTATCAAGCTGGGACACACTGTATTCTTCACATTGTTTCTATATTTAGTTCTGCATTTGGTCATTGTGCGTTAAGTCATTAAATACATTTAGTTTTTGGTCATTATCCTTCTTGACTAACATCCTTTTTAAATATTGTATCTATTCATAATTTCTTACGATAGGTAATGTAATAACAACTGAAAATAAAACGTTACTTTTTGGCAGTTGCTAGATGCAATATAGAAAACGGCTGTAATAGATTAACGTGGAAATATCTGAAACTCCAAGTTTAATATTTTGATAATAAATAACAAAGTATTATCGAATCGGGAAATTTCAAGAATGTGTTCATGCGTAGGATACTTCAATACTTTTGCACTTAATTTATCAAATATTACCTTTAATATAAATTCACATTTATTATACTATTATTAATTTTCTGTCAACGTTTTGATAACTAAAAATATAGCTGTTACGTAAATTATGATTTTTTTAATAATAGGTAGTGAATTGGATTTCGATATTTTAAGTTTTTATTGTCTGTGCCTGATTTAACTATAGTATAATCTGTGACATTTCGTAGGAATGACGAAACATCTTTGCTTCCTAGCAGAACGAGTGTGACCGACCGACAGTGACACCGAAGTGATTTGTTGTCTGTTCTGTTTTTACAATTTGTGTACGAAACACTAAAAAGGGTATGTCGTAAATTAGACTCGTGTCGACTCGTTGATTCATGATATTTCCCTGTTTCTTTAAATTTCGTTATAAATCACAGGTACCTAAATATTTATCTACTTTCTTTCTGTTTTGGTTCTTGTTTTTCAAATTGCTAAGAAATATGCGATCAGTGGTTTCTCTTTCGTCTCAAAAGGGGGACTTTATAAATATATGAAATAATTAACCAAACAATTAAATTTATGTTTTAACAGTTACATTCATTGTTCTTGATTAAAACTAATTGAAAATATAAAGTAAGGAAATGAGAAAAAAATCTTCGAGCTTGGGGAGATATGGCATTTTAGGACCTTAAACACCCCGGTCTACGATGAATCGGGACATGTTACTAAATCCTTAGAAATCACAATGTTACACAACCCTACTAATTGAATCACTTGGTAGCACTCGCTACTCGAACTTATACTATAACTATAATAACGTAAAGTATTAATTGCTAACAATAGTTTCTCTTAAACTATTTCCATCTCTTTAGTCACGCACGTGCTTATTTCAGTGAAGATTTGAACACGTTCTTAGTTCTTAAGCGTACAAAATTCTGTGAATAAAATTTAAAGCACTTATTGGGATCTTAGTACGTATTTACAGGCTTATTTATATTTTAAGGTAGTGCGTTAGTTTATTAGTAATACTCCTAGATAAATGCAAATTATTTCTATAATTATAATAGACATACTTTTACCAATAATATAATAAATAATAACAAAATCCCTGATGTATTTTGTTCTGTGATACAATGTTACCTATAGCTATGTCATACGTAAGGCTTATACTCCGACTCAAATCCTCATTAAACTCGCCAGGAAGCAGCATAAACTGAAACGAAAGCAATACAAGTCTGACTTAATCTCAAAGATCTGGTTTACAGAACACAAAAGGTTTATATCTCGTTAGTATCGGCTCGTTTTACACCCAGTTAGGCGCGTTCCTTCCACTGAGGGGCCATTGTATCCCTTGTTATGGTAAATACTAGCCCTCGGGCAATCGCTTCTCATGTGTTCTAAGCTGTGCTCGTTAGGCTTATAAACCTAGTGTTTAGCTTAGAGATTTGTTCGTGTTCGACTATACCAATAATAAAAATGGAAAGGGGGTGAATAGATCTAATTATATATTTTTTTATTTGTATGTACATAGATTTTTTATCTATGTAATGATTAAAACCTATTCTGTGTTATTTGTCTGTTTGAAGGTATTGTAAGAAAACTATTAAACTATTATTTCAGGTGTGTAAGCTATTAGAAATAGGTTTTCCATAACGAATTGAGTGCGAAATACCAGTATTATATGTATATAGCCATAATGGTACTCACACTATCTCTTTGATGGTTGGTTGATGGCGCGGTTGGTAACGAAAATGGTTTTGGGTTGGCGTGAATGGGCACTTAGGACTAACTTTACGATAATCAGTGAAGAATATAACTTCGCATTGTCTCTAAAAGCGGATTAACTCACTTGTAATGTTATCTTAAGATTTGACCTTAACAAATTTTAATATGACTTTTTTAGAGATTAAAAATTTGATTAATATGTAGTTTAAGATTTGTTTTTACTGTTAATGTAAAAGTTAGTAGCTAAGCGTTTGTTATTATGTTATTATTATTATTGCACGTTTAAATAGTATTGATTTGACATTTTCACGTCACAATTAAAAAATTACGAAGTAACAATGACAGTATCACCGTGATTTGGCACGTACCGGTGTAAGTCTGAATAAAATTTTATATATTCATATAAATTCGCTCCAGCCCACGTCGTTGTGCGAAGTTATGTTGCATCGCGGGGCATATTTAGAAAACATTTAATATTTGCCTATCGGAGACTTCTTTAACATATTTATACTTCATCCTATGTATACTAATGATATTCTTTATTTAAATTATATTCCTTAATATATTCCATATAGTACAATATAAGCTAAATGTCCATAACTATTAAAAGTCCCTTCTATAAATCTTCTCTGCGTAGTGTTGAATAAGGAAATAAGTGCGCATTATTTTACCAACTCTGTAAAGTAGACGTATAATGTGATACGGTAATATGGCATAAAGCTCTTGTAGTTATGATCACAATAGTTCTTTAATGAAGAAGTAAATATATTTAAAAAAACAAAGATGTAAGTCTGGTATGAATACTAACTTGCTTGAATGATTTAAGTACGATATTTCGTAAGTTTAAATTGGTATATATAAAAAACTAGTTAGCTTTCGATGCATAAGCCATGACTGAAACGGGTTTGTTTCATTGTACACACGTCTTTACGTTGAAGTAATTACAAGATTAAATTTGAAGGACGGCTGGCTAGCCGTGTAACCGGATAGTTACACTTGGTGAGTAGAGGATTTTAAAAGTACAGGAAGATCTACATTACTGTATAACATTTTTAATTAATTGTTAAAGTCGCTATTTTATCCTCATTCTATATTTTTATTCTTTCTTATACGACGCGATACCTTTATTCTGATGAAGTTAATATCATGATTTATATTTCTGCCCAAATTATATAAGGAGGTAGTCACAGTATAACATCTTTCCTATAATACGTAAAAAGATGAGACAGCATACTTATCTATTTATCAATCCTTATTAGAATAAATAAATAAAAGCGAAACAAGGGAGGGACAGTATAACCATATTATGCGTCCAAAAAACCCTACCTAGAACTGTTAAGCCGATATACAACAGAAAGTTAGACACAACAGAATACCATCCTTTCAATTTACCTGAAAATAAAATTAAATAGTACTGCCAATACAAAGGTATGCGGGCTTCTTGGAATCACTTGCAGCGCCGACACTTTTGCCACAACGGCGAGAGCGGACAGCGTGCAGGTACTTTTACAATAGAACTTCTCAAACTTTAGAAGCGTTGTAAATACATTATATATTGTCACAGACTTCCACGCGTTATTTATACATTTATGTTCCAAAAAAATTGACGTTTTAAAAATAATTTTGAGTTCGTCAATTGTCGACAGTCAATCGTAATAAGAATTGTCAAAGAATGCAAAAAAGACACCATAAAAAATTATAAAGATATAACGGTAACAAATAAATCAGTATGTATTATAAACACTTTTCTAGAGCAAAAAAAATCACTACCCATAGCGTAGAAACATATGGTAATTATTTAATATTGTTTTACCTTCAGTTAATTTTATTGAATTCAATGAAAGACATAAAAAATCAAAGTCAATGACTACCTATCCACTTTATATACGCAATGTACCTATAAAAAATATTGCATAACACATGCTGCAATTCAAAGTGTTAAAATTACGGATACCTACCTTATTAAAGGTAATAAAAATGAGTGATAAGTTCTTAAGAAACGCATGAATAACTTAATCCATTACAGCAACTTCACCATTAGGCGCGCGAGTGACTTTGCATGTTAGTTGAACGACATTGCTTGCGACAGCTCGTTATGGGTAATTGGACTTGCGTACTCGAGAGCTCGTCTCACCGGCCTTTTAAGGCTTAAATTATCAGTTAAGCTTCATGCATCTATCACGGTTGACCTTCTGAACGTCGCATCGTGGTTATTATTATCAAACCTCAGCTCTTAGTTCTAACCTACGTACGTACATACGTACCTATAGTATTAAATATCTTTGTTATTGCAGTAAAGTGCGGTAATGTCGTATTCAGGGTTACCACTACAAAAATTGTGTTGAGATACAAGTAAATTAGGCTATTTTTCTATGTATAAAAAGTCCATGACTTTTGAACCGAATACGTGCGTTTTCTATCACTTTTACGTATAGATTTTATTTGACAGAAAGTAATTTTATTCAATTAATATTGTTTCAATAATTACTAATCTATTATTCAAAAGTCTTAGAATATAATTTTGACAAACCTATACTGAAATATCCGAAAATTTATATTGACATGATAAATTATACGTTTTAATGTTTAATAATATCAAGGCTGTTTATAATGATACGGTGGTATAGTTCCTCCTCGTCAAAATTATTTTTGAATATCTTTTTAATAACACTAACCACTTAGAATAAAAAAAAAAACATGGATTTCTGATAACAGCAATTTGACTTATACTGGAAATGGATTAGGTATCGATGATGTCACTGTTACAACTGCGATATAATGTGCGATAATTAACGCTTTCAAAATTACCAACAGTTTGTATAGAGCTTCATTAATATAGCCAAATATTAATGCGGTAAGTTTATTGCGTTAATTAAGGCGCATTCGAATATTGACGTTGATTCTAACGAATATTCCCGTTGTTAATGCAGGTGTGGCAGGGACATTATAAGTTCTCTTGGATAATTAATAAATTAATAAACGCTAACACACTCCCCCACTGTAGGATTTACGTCTGTTGCGGGCGGCATACAACACAAATAACACGTCACAGACACCCATGACCCGAGAAAAAATATTCATCTGTCGCATAAATAGCTGCCACGGCCGGGAATCGAACCCAGGACCTCTCGCTTCGCAGGCAGAGTCACTACGAAATAGGCTACGGGGCCGTCATTAAAAAAAAATAAGTAGGGCTCAATGAAACAATACTTGTAGTATAGAATTATTACTGGTATTAATAGTATTACTTCACAATTTTCGTGGTAAAGCAATCCCGTATCATATTGCACCATGGATGACTCACTCTGATGCAGAGTTTTGAGTCAATACTTTATGGCCGCAAATTTCCTTTCCAGAGGAAACAACATTCGGCGGTGACGTCATGTCGATTGATGCAAAGTAATTACAGTCTTAACGGTTGACCCTCAATTTCGGTTTACTGTAAGATACAATGGGAATTAATTAATTGACCTAACCTTGGTCTGCAAGGTTTGACCATATAATTTTTTTTGAGATAAATTGTAGTTGAAACGTGAAAATTACATGACCTAACGTTACCTAAACTATTTTTTTGTTGTAAATGTATAATAATAAAAAAATTCTATTATTGTGTTGTTTTAAAATGTGTTTTTTTGTATCATTTCATTGTCTTCTCAGTCGAACTACTTTACAAATTTTTTGCAAGCCCATTTTTTTCCACTTTGTTATTTTTTGAGCTGAGGTGGTGAGTAAATAATATAGATTTTTTATATGTATAGGTGAATGAGATTACGCCATAATTTACGTCGAGATTATTCCGAT
>DWPA01004141.1:0-13175 GCA_018251375.1 Calpodes ethlius | reverse complement strand
ACCATAAGGGGGAATAGGAGAAAACCAATGAACTATTGCATAAAAAAAAAAAAAAAAAAAAAAAGGTTATAAATTGCGACCCTACGTTAAAAAGGAGGGACGGTACCCTGCTTTACTTTTGGACTTCGGACTACATAATCTTAAAGTATGTCGCCCTTCTCCACGCACCTGCCCCGAATATTATCCCAGAACGCTTGTTGACGAAAATATTTCATATTGAAGTTCCTGCTCATGAATATTTCATGACTTTATACTTAGTACAACTTCGAAAATATATAATGAAATAACGTTAGTCTTTGTTTTTGACATTATTTAACATTAAATTGAATTTTATGCTAAATACTGATAAAAATACTTGTGCAACATTTTAACAGACTCAGTGACCGCTGTTACCATACACCACGCGTACTTCATGAATTGAAGTATGAAACTGGATATCAGAAATTCCCTCTACCCGAGAAAACGAATCCCAGAACTAACATTTATTTTTCATACATACATTTCAGTGGCAAACCAAAAACCAACGGTGGGTCCGTTAGACAGGTAGAGTCTTATTCACTAACAGGTTTGAGAGTTAATGAAATTTAAACCCAGACTAAAATTTCATAAATAATTTCTATAATATTTATATTTACTTCTTCACTTGGCCTATTATTTTTCTCTTTTTGAATAATCGTGGTCGGGTCCAACTTCAATGTCGAGTATTTTTTTCCTGACATTCCAGTGTTTCGACGTTTCACATCTAAAATTATATAGTTTTTTATTATAATTTAAAAATGGATTATGAGTTTAATTTTTTTAATTTATGAGTACACAATACAGATTATACTGTAGGGTCTGCCATTGAGTCTAAGATAATATCTCCTACTCATGCACCCTGTTGAATAATGGACGAGGTACTGACGACCGGTCCCTTCTGTTCGACGTTGGGGTCTGTACTACCTCGTATAATCTCGACAGTACTTTAGTATAGTGGTATTGTTTTATTCCTGCCTGGCTAGCTACCACCTTACCATCTTTAATGTTTTACAGGTTCATTTGTGTTGTAACACACTGTTTATTAAAGTATGCTAATAAAAAAAATAACTATTTAACATTTTTTTAATAATATAATTATTTCAAACATTTGTAATTGTAATATTTTGTTGTAGCGCATTTTCTATACTATATTGTTGTTGTTATTATTTGAATATCATGATAAAATCCGAATGTAACCAAAAAATTGATACCTTGAGTATCTATTCTATGACGGGGTAATACTTAAATTGTTATTTTTTTATAAATGTACATTATTAAAATACTAGATTACATATTTAATATTATGAAGCCCCATACAACGAACGCGATGCGGCGCGGCTGGGTGTGGTTAGACATCGCTCCTCACCGTGTCCGGTGTATCTGACACCTATAGCGCGTCGCATTAGACGTACACTCTCATATGAAAGCATCCAAAATTCGAAAGACGTGTATGTCATGCCGCGCCGTACCACATTCAGTTAAGCTTTACAATGTTCACCTATTAATAAATAATGACATTAAATACAATAACAAGATGTCTACGTCATCAGTTATTATTTAATACAAGGATAAATACAAAAATACTTAGAAATAGAATTTATAAAATACGCAACATGTTAAGTACTCTCCACAATGATACTAGGTCGATGATAATAATATCGATTGTGAATGACATCCTTCAACGTTTTATTCAAGACAATTTCTAATGAACAAGTGATTCGTATGCTAAGCCATAGAGTAAATGAAATGAAACGAGATTTAATTTCAATCCTGGCACATCCAATAGTCTTAATTGAATTCCAAAATAGTTGTGGACGGTCTGACCCGAAACATAAATTCAACTGGGTCGTATAAATTACGTCGATTATCTCAAAATTCCTTCTACTATACTTTACTACAAGATTAAAATTTCTATACAATTCTTTATTTTTTTTTAATTCGGTAATAGTAGATGTCAGGCGCAAATTTTGCTCTTGTCAATTATTTTTTAATTTACCTACTTTGCAACAATTTATTATCTGTCATAGTAAAACCTTACAAGTATGTACCTAAAATGAAATTATGTACGTATACTTATTTTAGACTAGACTTACAAAACAGACAGATATCCAGAGTACAGAATGGGTTGCCACAGATTAATAATCACTTAAAGTAACTTCTGTAGGTATAAACCGGATTTCGAAATTCGACAGGTAAAGGCTCTGACTCGAAAATAAATTGTAAAATGCTTTTTCAAATGTTTTATTAATTTTGAAATACATAGTATAGGTGCACTATTAAATACTATTCACAGTAGTCAAACGTCACACGCTAGTTTAGCAAAACATTGATAACACCATATCATATAACGCTGTCAAGTAAGTATACTTAAAAGTTTATTTCAGTAAACTTAAAGTATATATCTGAAGTAAACCAGTTTTTCAGTACAGTGAATGATAAACAGATAAGATTTTTATAAGTAAGGTGGCTGCATTATAAAACATGTTGATACAATTTACTTTCACCATTTCATCTCCTCCATGAAAAAAAAATATTTCCGAAAGGGTGGTAGAAAAAAATATACATGCTTAATTGAACCAGTGATACACATATTTTGTAATGACTTTAAATTTCCAAATACCGTCGGTCGGGTTAAAAGCAAAATAACTATCAGATTTTGCCTTAAAAGCACTACGGACAAGGACTATTTCGTCTATTTCTATGCTCTCTACGAATGGATTTTTGCGCTAATCATATAGGGATTCTGTCATCCTTTTACTTTTTGTATGGACAAATTTTTTTGGCAAAGGTACCTCATCCTCTTGTATAAAAGTCTATATCACAAAATCCAAATATTTTGACTTGGCAATATCCTAGAAACCATAAGGCTTTTGCTGGAGTGAATGGGAGATTATATCACTAGGGCATCGGTATCATAAGTAAAAAGCATGGGTGGAGATTAGTTGGGAAAGAAAATTTTCTCCGATTAAACTTACCGGTTTACGAACGACGGCATGACCGATTTCCAAAAGGCGATCGTGTTAATATAATATACCTCGTTCGTTTTTCAGCAGAATAAACCATGAGTAGGATTTTCAATACATGCAAAAATGTTTGTTTTACTATTGCAATTATAATGCATGTGTTTACTAATTAAATTTGTCTATAAAACTCGCAAATAAATGTAACTAATCATAAAATATGTTATACACTGTATAATATACAGCAAGAACAAGTACAATGAAGATTAAACATACCTGTATCAAAAGTAGATACGAAATTTATTTTTGATAAATCTACTCCCATTTGTAGTAAACTGGTGATGGGGACACCCCGTATTGTACATCCTGACATCGTACCGCGTTTGATATCATAATTACTGTTCATCTCTCTGGTTTTAGATCGAGACTTATCTGTAGTGGTCATATTTGTTTTAATAAATACCGATTGTACCGGATATCACAAAATAAAACCTTTCAAATTAATATATTTGTGAATGCAACGGCAAATCACTTTTTCAACGTCAATATTGAAAGGGTAATTGTCATTGGTTTAATTATAATTTATGTAAATTTTTAATGTACTTTTTTTATCTACTCTGTGTATAAGTAGTTGATGAAATATAACAATATTCAACTGCTCCAAATAAGTATTTATACTTAATGTTTAGAACATTTTATAAATTTTAAATAATATTTAAACGAGAAGAAGAAAAGAATAGTAGAAGATTTGTTGTATCGAAAAATTTATTTGTACAAAATGTGTTCTATATAAATGTAATTATACTGTAAAGGGCCTTAAATCCCTTAAAACTACTCGCGGAAAAAAGAAGGTTGCTAGTTACAATAATAAGTTAAAATTACTTTTGAAAATAATACCGCATAAAAACGAATTTTAAAGATTTTTTAATAGGAAATTATTTTATTGATAAGTTTTTGAACACGCAGGCATTTCAAACTGTTATTAATACATAATAATACAAGTTACTTATTCTTTATCCATCTATTCAAATATGTACCAGAATTTGTTACTCTTATTATTCTTAATCTTTGATAGATCAAGATTAATGGAAGTTTTTCTCAAGTATTGAGATACTGAATAGACGAAATAAATTGATTGATTAGTAGCAAAACGAGTTCCAGACACTGAGAAGTTTTGTCCAAAAAATGTGTTGAATTTTCTGAAGCTTCGGCGATTCGTTAAAGACCAATAATTATGTTATTTACTGTATGTAATTTAATAATAATTTCATCTGCTGTTATAACATTATTTAAGACAAAAATATTACACAATATCTGACTATAGGAAAACTAAAATAATAAAATTATTGAGTAATTAATGCAGTAGGTACTAAAATAAAATTCGATGGGTTTTTTTTTGTATATTAAATATACTTTCAAAATTTCAATAATTAAAAGGCGCTTAAATAACGACTTATTTAAAAACATTTTTCCAGAGATATTATTTGTTTTTTTGTCTGTCTTCTTCAAAAAAGCGCGCGACCGGATTTTGATGTAAAATGTTAAAGTTATTACTTTTACTCAGAGTCATATATTAGGAAACTTTTTATCCCGAGAAATATGAATGATCCCTTGGGAAACATAAAGAAAGTTTGCATGAACTTTGTAAAAAAAATTCAACTGATTGGCTTCGAATTTACTACAAATATTCCTTACTTGAATAATTTAAAAATATGAATGTGGATATTTTTAATTGTTCAAAAAATACTCTCGGATGAACAGTTTGTGATTTGAGAGTTGTTTTGAGAATACAACTTTCTGAATATCCGTTGTTAAACAAGAGGTACAAAACTCTTTATGCCTAAAACTGAGCCAAAAATATCTAAATATACAGAGTCGCAGGTACCGTTAATTAAATAGATAAATCTTTGATTTACCGGTTTTTTTTGGACATTTGGACACCAGTAAATGCAAAGGTATCAATGATGAATTGTCGGCCTACTGTCTTATTCTCCCGCATTACGATTGTGTCACCTAAATAATATTTCACGACCAATTTTAGACAGACGATAGTTATCCGGGCGGATAAATATTACCACCATCTACCACCATGCTTGTTCCTATACAAGAGTACTTGCTCCCTATTTACCGATGTTCATCAGGTTCCACCATTAGTAGGTTTGGGTTCAATAGTTAATGGAATTCTAACACCCTAAGTGCACGTTCACACATACGACTACGACTGTATATTTTGATTCGATGGGCGATGCACGTATAGACCCCGTGTGAATAATTTTTTCGTTTTCATACACTTAATGTTGTCACTGCGGTTGAATGTCAACTGTATCCGTTACAAAACAGTGACCGCGTAGTCGCCGTGTGAACTCAGCGTAAAAGTTTTATGTCTCTACACATTTTTTCTCTGTTTTACCTTATCTAAGGTGAAGAATGTTTTTATTTCCCTTCAAAAATTACAAAAACTATATTCTATTGTTTAAAGCCATCCCAGTAAACATTATTAAATGCCTGTGATAGGAGACTTCATTCTTCCATAACGTAATTAAAAGAGATTCAGAAATCTTTAAGATGTGTTATTACTTCATTGACAAATATATTGAAGAGTGTCCAGATTTAAAGTTACTATTGAATACTCAGGTTGTCAAATAATCGTAAGGTGTTTAAGTCACAACAGTTCAATAATTCAAACCCTGAATATCATAATTAAATAGCATGTATCTTTTCAATATGTAAAACTTAGAACAGTTACCGAGTAAATCTTGTTGATGTAAAAGCGTAGAGAATATCCAGCCATGATATGTGTCTGAAGTACTCGCATCTTGAACTCTCGTCCCTCTACAGAAGTTAATAGGCGATAATATTGGTGGCATTGATGGATAAAGGCTGGTCCCTTGTCAGCTTGTCACTCGCCCGTGTAACCTGTAGTGGTTTCACAATCATTCTGCAACTTGGGGTGTCGAAGCTTATAAATTATGTAATTTTAATACTTTAACACTCAAATGTTAAAGTTAATTTTCTTTCAGAGGTTGTTTAAAATAAATACTTGCTAATATTTTTTTAACTTGGCCGAGTGATGGTTACAAATGTCTTGGTAAGTCGAATTCCTTGATAATATATATGTAAAACAAGCTGTGCCCGCGACTTCGTCCGAGTGACCTAAGTTACTCCTTATTACATTTATAGCTACCTGCCAATAAAAGTCCCGTTAACATCGGACCAGCCATTTCAAAGATTAGCCAGAACAAACAGACAGACAAAAATGAAAAAAAAAAAATTTTGGTGTAGCGTGTGTAAATTCATTTGCATGTAGTAAAAACGATTATTACAATATTACAAACAGACACACCAATTTTATTTATATGTATGTATAGATGTTTGATAATACATAAATTTGAGAAGGATCATAAATGTCTTTTTAGCGTTTCATATGGTGATTTAAAATGATACTCAGTCCATATTAAGACGGCATTTCGGTCCTAAGCCATGTTTGCCGAGATGGGTTTACGTCAATATGAGTCAAAGATTTTATTCCATATATTAACTTTTTTTGTCGTTATAAAAACATATCACCAGACTCTTTTGGATTTATGTTTTTTTTTTAATGTTCATTATTATCGTAAGAGTGTTACGGATCTATCGCTCTTAAAAAGGTATCAAGTTTGTCTTAGGATGCATTCGCGGCAGTCGGCAGTTTGTACATAATGTAACCTCGTATAACCATAATCGTGGAGGACATGTGATTAGAAAGTCATTATTCTGTTTTCTATTGTTACTCTCCTGAATTAAATTATAATAATATTAATATTATTTTTAATTATATTAAAAAAATAATAGGTTCTATATTCAATTATATTCATCTGTCCGCGTGAAGCTGTAAAGACCACCAGGGAAAACAGTAGCAGTCCATTCGAAAAAGTATTTTTTTAACCTTTATGACATTACAACTTCGTCCTGTATTAACTGATTTTGGAAAATAAATGATTATTTATAACGCTACAATTTCAAATTAGACCCATTTTTACCAAATTAAATTCCTCATGATGGGATCCATGACAGACTCCTCAAATCTTAAGTATAGATAATTTAAGTAGAGATTTTAGTACAACTTATTCAAAGACTATTTATTTAACATGACTTATTTGTGAGTTTTTTTTCTACTTACTAAGAGTTATATCAAAGAAATCGCAATGAAGTGATAAAATCTGCTTTTGTACCTAAACACTTCGTATTTGTTTGTAGCATAAAGGAAAATTTCTAAGTAGGTAAGCCAGAAAATACACAAGCCGACCACTAACCCATTTGCTTTAATTAAACTTCAAGAAAGAACGTCTCTTTGTTTCTAAGGCAAGTAGTCTTTATAATTGGTACTGTTTTTTCGCTTTACATGAGCATTATATATACTGTATATACATACTTAGGCATCTATGTATATTAATGAAATATGTAAATTTGTGTGAAAATACCCAGCGCAAAACAACCAAAAAAATTACTTAGCTACGGTTCGTACAAACTTCGATAAATATTCGTATTAGGCTACCCGATAGAACAAAATTTGAAAAGAAAAAACGCACGACTAAGAACAAAATAAAAACTATTCATCCATACAACGTCTATTATAACGCGGAATAATATCTAAATGACGAAAAAATGTTAAACTGACACAAATTTTCATACTTTACATACTAACAATTAAATTCAATATAATAATAGAAACATGTCAGCCTCTCTTCCCAAATGCTACGCCTATCAAGGTAGAATATAATATAATTATAATAATATGATATATGTTTTGCATGAAATGAAAATAGTTGCAGGAAGACGAAGCAGAATGGATTAAGAGCTCAAATAATACTGAACTTGTCTCGGTCGTTGTCCTGAATAAAACTTAAACAACGCGTGAATTACCTGAGGCGCATCTATTGCGGACGTACCGTTTTAAGTGCACCCTAATCCTTAAATGCGCAAGCTTGTAGCTGTCACATAAAATTTATTGTAGTTACGTTTCTCGTGCAATGCCACAATGCATTTCACCTCTAATTTTACATTGCAGCACCAACATCTCTATTGTACTTGATTGAAGCGTCGCTACTAATAAGACTAGACTAATTGTTTTCTACGAATATCTAATTCAGCGACATTATTAAGTTTTTGTAATCCAATCGTTTTTAGAATCACGTCAATTTTGGGGTTAAGAAATCACATTAAATTTTTAGGGTTCGTATTAAACCAGAAACCTTTATTAATTCTTTGTCTATCCATGTTTAGTTCAGATATTAACAGTACTAGAAATTTGTTATTTGGCATAGGTACGTGTCTAATTATACATATTAATCAGACGGACGAAGTCGTAAAATAAAGCTTAAAAATATTTTAGGTGAGATATCGTTATATGTAACGTGAGGATTTTTTTTGTTTATCCCATGTTGTGTAGTATCGTTGGAAAATATTGCGGCTGTGCAAAGAATATTCTTGCATTTATGGAATTTCATTTGCGAAAAATTTGTGAGTTCGTGCGCGGAGATTTTTGTAGCGATTCATTTTCAAAAATATTCGATAAAAATGTAATTCTGTTGCTTGATCAATGCTTGCACTCACGTGGATGCAGAAAAAAAATGTCGCGCGTATTTCGAATATGAGGGACATGTTTACTTGTGTGAAAGGTCGAACGTAAACACGAGCGAATCGTATTCGATAAAAATCGAATACGGTGCCGGCTACAGCGGTGACAAGTTCGTACTGTACGGGAAAAATTATTCTCAAACATGGGATTTTTTCCCACGGTCTACGCGTAAACAATTTTCAAGTTTTTATTCATTTTCTGTTGTCACTACTCTATTTGATAAAAACCCCTGTACAGTATGCGGGTAAAAGTTTTATCGCGTAAACTTAGCGTTAAGGATTGGTTTTTCAAAAAAATATTGAAAGAGTTTCTCCATTACTTCTTACCAGAAAACATTGGTGGATTTTAAAACTATTTAATCCCTTACTTTACCATCTTAGGTTAGTAACTCAAATATTAAAGAGATACTTCAATTTCATGCGTCAAATAGACTTCGTAATTAGTACGTCTACATTCTTTCGCTTTTATATGTATCCATATAATATTTTTATAGTTAATGTGCATTATAATAATCATTTGTCATTATAAACTTTTATAGAATTATACAAGATACATTTCCCCCCAATTTTCTATATCGGTGATATTATTTAGAGGTAAACAATGTCAATATTAGTTTGGACATAAAACGCGTAAAGTTTTAACATTAACGTAATCACTAAACATTTACATAAGTACGACGACTCGCATTGACCGGTACAACATATAGGACCAACAAATGTAAAGGAACAAAATGTAAAAAGGTATATGATTTTGGTCTCAATTCAGGTGTTAAACTGTAAGTTCGCGGGTTCCATATTGGTATAATACAAGTCAATGATGTTAGTATGAAGACTGTCTGTAGTACCTACTTAAGTTCAATAAAGAGTTTTCATTTCATTTCATTGCAGCCGTGACGCTAAATCGTTTCAAGAAAACGTAATTTTTTTTATTATCTCTTTCGACAGTAGGTACCTGATACAGGTAATAATTTTATCTATGCATAAATATACTGTTTAATGTTGTAAAATTATTGTCAATGTTAATGAACAGGTTTTTTTAAGTGTTGATAATTGGCGCTTTCCTAATTTGTTTAAGTAAGGTGTTCCAGAGGAGTGTATCTTGGATGGTGAAAGAGTGTGTTGAAACTCGAAAACATCTTTAATTTGACATAATCATATTTTTAAACGGGAATTGATTGAAATTGAAACAAGTATTCAAATTTACTCCAAGCTTCTGAGATTAGTTAAAACAAACAATGATCAGTTACAATTTACTGGAACGAATATTGGAAATAATTACTATAGAGTAGTTCTGCCGGCGATATACAAATGCATTTATTATTATGCGTCTGCTTTTTTACTCTTTCACATCAAATAAAATTCTTTCCGCATCGGAGGTGCTCTGTACGTCCGATGAATCGGAAAAACTGTTCGGAAAATTGTGTTGAAAACGCTTTCTACTTAGGTTGTTCGATAAATTGAATGAATAGAATTTATTTCGAAAACACACAACGGTTAACAATTTAAAAACTGGCCAAGTGCGTATCTAGTTATACGCAAAGGGTTCTGTAGTTTTAAGTTGATAGATTACTACTTGATAAATTGTAGACTCTAAGTAAATGATAGTTTTCGTTTAAATTTCATCACATACATATACTTTTTTATTCACATTCACTATACAGCGGAGAGGATGAGGCGCAGGGTTGCCACTTGACTATATCCAAAATAAGCATTAAAACTTAATATTTTGCAAATGAATAAAGATACTGTGATGAATGAATAAATAGATGAATTACTAAATCGATGAAAGGTTTTCAAAACCAATATTTTTCGACATGCCTAATCTACAACAGCATACACTAGGGGGAAGACGAGAAAACAAAACTTACTTACTTTACGTGTTTTTTAAGATCTTCCACTTTGTGATACATTCTACACTCTTGCTAAGTTCCAACTATGTAGAACAAAGGACTGACAAAGCTACAAAGGCTCCGATTTCTCTACGGAACTCTAAAAAATAAGTAAACAACTTAAATCCTTAGCCGTATGGGGCCGAATTACTTTACTGACCCCAATCCTATGTTGGCGAACTAGTATGACGTAGCAGGCGGCGGAATACGGCCCGACTGGTAGTAAGGCTACATAAGGGCTTTAGTATTATTAATAGTAGCGGACAGGTCCTCAAAACTTTAATCATTGTTCTTCAGTTTATTTATAGTATCTACCTACCTAATCCCACATTGTAAACGAGATCGAAATAATTATATTAAATAATATTAGATAGGGCTGTGTTTTATCATAAATTTTTTGACAAGTCATAGTTGAATTAAGCGTATTTTTACTGCACTTTACTTTTATGATAATTATAATACAGTAATCGTTTTGCAGTTCTTTGCTTTCTAAGTAATGGAGAAAGATCTGCATTGAGTAGAGAGACATTATTGGGGTGAAGGCAATTGTTTTAGTATTCCTTTAGTGTTTCAAATTATGTTTTAAGGACTTAGAAATATTATTTATTTACAGCAAATTATTATAAATTCTAGGACTACTATATGTCGACTGTACGATGACAGAAAACAAAGTTTTGATGACATTCTGTGGCTATTATTTTTTTAGATTAGAATTAAACTCATCCTTAAATAAAAAATATAGGACGAGACATGTGATTTTTGAAATGTGTTTTATAAATTGTCATAGGGATATTTTTACACTGTAAAATATACAAATTTACATATTTTCAATCGCACTTTCGGAATGATAGAAATAATAAAAATCTCATGCATTCATTTTAGCCAGCATCGCTTTGGTGATGCATTTGGCGTTGTTAATATTCATGCGTGACAGTGACCATATGTCTTTTTTTGTAAAAGTATCTTGTAGGGGATACAATTTTAATTTAATTAATATATATCATTATCGTTCAAAAGCATGTAATAAAAAATATATCGTAAAAAAAACAAAATTGTTGGTGAGCTATTTCTGATAGTTGCTCCCCTGATGGGATTTGAACTCACAACCCTCGGTTTGAGAATCCGAATCTTTTCACATTATTCTACCCGTAGGGAACAAAGCCATAAAGTGCTATTAAATAGTTTTTATTGATATTTGGTGTTCAGGAAGTCCCAAAACATGTCGGTGATATTTTTCGTCGACAGAATGTTATTTGTGAAGACAGTATCTAATATAGTTTTAATAGTTACTTCAACAGTTGGTTTTATAAAGCTCACAATTCTCAGTATAAATTGTAACACCAACATATAAAGTGTGAGAAAAATATTCGTGGAAAATGTATTATAAGCACTTCTGTAGGTACAGAATGAAACAATTAATTGGTATTGCCAATAGCTCTTCTCGCCTCGGTAGAATACAAAAAATATTCGAACCAGCTAAAAATTGTTATGTAAATTTTGACTTTAACTGTGGGAGGTAAAGAATATTTACATTACTGAAATTGTAATAGAATGGCATTTTATGTAATAGAGTTGCTCATGTCCATAAGGCATTACGCGTGTCCCTTGAGTATTAGTAAATAAGCAGCAACATCGATGGTACACCACATTATCTGCCGACTTTTAATTATACTATGTCGCCAAGTGATTCCGTCAAGCATGATAACTGACAAAGTCGAAGAGATCTGAATTCTTGCATTACTTTAGTGAGATATCCTATGTTTCATAATTTTCAGATATGGATTTGCTTTGAAATACATTTATAGTAAATACATGAAGGGAAATCCTTAGTATTAATTAATGGAATAGACAGAGGTACAGTTCAATTACAATGTCTTTGATTACAGGATACGTTGATGCATCATCGGGTGGTAATTTATTAATCTATATCGATTTAATATAGGATAATACATTGTATAACAGTAATAAAAATACAGAGTATAACAGTACTTGCTTGTACAGCAACGAATGACATTATTGTAATTATCTTGCCACAACGTTCAAAATGCCATTGTCTTTATTATGTTTAGTACCATTTTAGATACGTTTAGAGTATTTTTCCAAATGTTATTGTTAATTAGCACGTGATGTTTATGTGAATGTAGAACAAATTGAATAACCCTTTATCGAAAAGAGATTTCTTTACGATCTTTTAAACTTTAAAAGTTTAAAGTTTAAAGCAATGGCTTACTGCTGTGAGAAATCTCGAATTGGAAATTAAAATGAACTGTTTAAACTTTGAAACTCAATGAAACTAATAGTCAGTTGTTGAAACGAATTTTAAATATTAACATTAATTTAATGCTTCATTAAATTATTGTACAAACCTTTGACGACATTTAATGATAATTATTATCTGTTTATTATTTATTTTATGATAATCTTAATTTCAATAAATGAATTGAATTTCAACTGACTGTAAGACGTAAGAAAATAATATATCAAATAGAATTTAATAATTGCTTCATCCAAAAGCTAATGAACGGGTGGATGGAATATTATTACATAAACATGAGTTTAATATTTATATATAAGTATTAGGTAATGGATTTGGCTGACATAAACCGGACAGGACTGGTCTGTGTGGCACAAATTAGGGGAGGCCTATGTCCAGCAGTGGACTCTTGTAGGCTGATAGATAGATAGATAGATA
>DWPA01004140.1:0-13177 GCA_018251375.1 Calpodes ethlius | reverse complement strand
GACACGTCGTGTTTCGGCTGGGAGCTTGTAAATCTGTATTTTCGTTTCAAGAAAAGAAAAATCTTTTCATTCATATTTATTAATCTTTTTTAATATTTTTCCTTCGTTTGTTATCTGTTACAGAATTTTTTACTACCATAGATTTATAACAATCAGTAACAGACATCTGAAGGGCAGAAGGTAGGTACATAGATAACATCATATCTAATGGTATCATATTATATTGTGCTTGCGGCTTCATAATAAAGTAACACTATCTTAATCATAAGTACTCATTCAATTGATTACTTTATAATTACACGGGTGAATACATTCATTACTTAGCAAGGCATGACTAAAGACATGCAAGAGGAACAACGCTATATTTTAAACTACTATTAACTATAATCAATTAGTAAATGACGTCGTCATGTCAATCAAAAATAGGCATACAATTAACTGTAATACATTTATATCTATAGTAACATTTCCTTACTGAGCCTTTTTGTAGCTATTAACAATGACATAAGGAACTTATGCTCACTAATTTGACAGGCAGTGATAACAATTCTGTCGAATGAGGAAGTTAAAAATAGACATTTAATTGTTATGACGTAAAGATACGCTCTTTTTATAAAAACAGCGGACAGACGAGTTGACGTGACGTTAATTGGCTAAGTCGCTTATGAATATCAGAAACACCCAAAGCATTACCGATGCGTTGCTGGCTAAGAAAAGAAGGTGAAGCAAAGAACCGGCTTTCAATCCACGAACGAAATACGATAGCTTGACGACCGACTCAAACACGATGGTGTTATCAAGCATGCTTATCGTTATTTCATATACGCAGGTTAACGCTAAATGTAATTATTTTTTAAGTAAAGTTTTGCGATTCATAAAATTGAATATAAATACACACTCTTTGAATTTCGGTAAAATATATGTATGTGCTTATTACTCACTGTTTACATTATCAATATAAAACTATCTATCACATTCTTAAACAATAATTAAACCGCATTTTATTAATAGCTGAGTAGTTCCGTTATACATATATGACTCATATCCATTTAATTTTTCTTGTTAATTTAATACTGAAATAAGCTAGCGGATACTACAGCTGTTAAAATTTAACTTGTCATAACCTTTGCGCTTGATAACTAAATCCTTTAATTAGATTTGCGTCGTTTAAAGATAAAATAATTCATTAAGTCAATGACCTGATAGTATATTGTTTTATTAAAGCTAAAGTAATAATTGCTTCGTCGCCGTGACTGGGCGTAAGAGCAAAATTTATCAGCTAAAAGTCTATTATACGTATAAAATAATAAAATTACGACGTGCTCCTTATTCTCAGGTTATCGAACTCATGTTCAATAACCTGAAATAAAAGTAGAAGATAGATAATTGGATATAGTTGAATAGAAATAGTGAATGTCGAAATTATTATTATCCAAATCTAATAATGAGGTATATTTAAAAAAGACATCTTTAATTTAAAATTAACGAATTGTCTATTTTTGTTATGAAAATCTTTTGAATTTGGTCCAATAGTATCAATCATATTTTGTTAATAAATAAACTTTTAAATCGAGCAAATGACTGTCGTATTCACAAACAATACTATGGGATCTCATAGTGAAATAGAAAGAAACGATCATTTGTTCGTATTTCCATCTTTGTCTTTGGCATTATTTAAGAAACTAGAGAGAAGAAGATGGATATACAAACAATCGATCCTCTCTTTCTATTTCATTGTGAGACTTGATGGTATTATTAATAAATTAGGAGGTGTAAGTTATATGATGGTAAGTGATCATCGTTGCCCATAGACATCAGGAACCCTAAAGGCTTCACAGATGCTTTACTGGCCTAGAAAGAAGAAAATAGTGATAAACTTTAATTCTCTTTAAAAAAACATTCATAGGAGATTTACAGAAATGAATAATAGCTTCTATCCCTCAAATTGTGAGATGAGATGTTGGTGAAAGTCCAGCAGGGGAATAGCTATGAGTTATGATGATGATGCCCTACAACACATGGTCATATTTATAATTTCTGTTTATTATAGTTGGATTTTAAGAATATCCAACGATTTATCGATGTTTCTCATATGATATGGGTAGTATTGACAACACGGATAAAACATCACTAACACGCCTAACATGAATCAAAACAAATATTTATCTTTCAAATAAAGTTTTACCCTGGGAGTCGAACCCAGGACCTCTCGCCTCGAAATCATAGGCGCAATGAATTAAGCTACAGGGTCAATGACTTAATATTTTTCAATGTGTATTTGAATATATACCGAATTAAAAAACTGAAACAAACTATTGTATCAGTAACAAACAATCAAACAAAAGTAAACAAAGTAAAAGCCAACAATACAATTCATTCACTTGCTCCGCACTAACAGTTAACAACACTCATTGAATACAATACCCGACTATACAGACATTAATGTTAACATATTCATGTTTTATGAAGCAGGAAATGACGAGAACATTCATGACACCTTGCAACATGTTAACGCCCCGTTTACAAGGCATCTGAGCTCTACGTGAACAGGCGGTAGCTATTAACATAGCAATATCAGAGGCTATGAGTTATTTGGCAATATAAACCTTGCTCCACAGTTGAATGTAATATGCAGGCGGATCTCACACGGAACGTTTGTTTGACATGACTATGGATGTAATTTAAAAATACTAGCTATATCCAATCAGGGCAACCTTGGCGATGATCATAGTAATTTCAGGTCTATCTAAAACTCTTAATTTCAATGGGAATTTCGGAATATATTTCTAAAATATTTTTATTAATAACGAAAATAATTTTAATACAAAGCAATAAAATAGCAAATAGATTGTCAATTAGTGGACAAAAAGGTACTGAACTTTTTTTTCTATGTCGAAAAATTTCAATTGCTTTGAGAAATTTGGTAAGGGACTTTATCTCTTTGGTCTATACTCTGTCGCTGGCGGTAGATAGCTGTTGGTTGCCCAGGGATTAAGGTCTGTCTTGTTTCAAGTATTTACTTACTATTAAATGGATCAGCTGATCAAGATCATCTTTGGTTATTAAAAGCTTATATATGTTTCAATATCTTTTGTATTATAATTCGAAATAAAGTCGTCTGTTTTGTAGATAAAGACAATATTACATTATTGAAATCAATCTATAATAATATTATGTCTAAATATTTTTTTTTATTTGTTTTATGACATTTTTTAATGTAATCGATGACTTTTCGAAAACGTTACATTTTTGATAAAAATTGCATTGTAAAGGCTTGTCGCATCACAAAAAAACATTAATCAAGATTAGTTTTAAAAAGTCGTCATTTTTATTAATTTATTTTAAATATATAAAGCGTTAAACTAATTTTTATTCGAATTTGTTTGTGTGGTTTGACATCAGGTAGCGCTGTTACTTATTTCGCTTGCCATATTTCCATAAATTAACGAGGCTAATTTTAAAATTAGGCCACCTGTTAACTTAGCTTTGTAATAATTCACACACACACTCACTACTTTAGTATAATACAATAAACAACTATCACTCAAGTTAAATCGTCAAGTATCAAGTTGTACAGCTGTAACTGTAAGTAATTCTGTCCTGTGTTCTATAATTTGCATTTAAAATCTTTATACATTTATGTACGTACATTATACTTGGTTAATCATTAGGGGCTAGCCTTCACTCTGAATACGACAGGAAAGGTATGTGAAACAAAAGAAAGTTGAATAAATATATATTCCTCTATACATATAATTAAGTTTTGCAGCAACCCTGAGAGTAATAATCCTATGACAAAATTATGAGAAATCCTTTTTAAACGGCATAAATATCAGTACAAATAAATGCTAAGGTTTGTGAATCTTGTGACATCCATGTTTAGCAGGTCTATAAAAATGCATAATATTGCGATATCATCGTAATATATACGCCTCAAAACTACCAAATAATTAAAATTATTTCAAAAATGCTTGAAGACCAATGCAATATTTTGATTCTAGATTCAAAATGCAGTCAAGATTGATCCCAAAGTATTTGCAAGCAACATACAGAAACCATTTGGACGCGACCCAAACTTAAGAGCAAAACGTCGTAAAATAATGGCGTTCTTGTTCTTAGACGGTTGAGTCTATGAAGGATAATGTGAGGACCCACGTAATAGCTACGAGTTCGCGCATTATTTTTATACATAGTTTTCATCAATGCCTTACATTACTTTTAAAATGGTATGCGGACACCCTTATTAAAACATTAGTAATGTACCTATTTACCGATGTTATTTATAATATTTACTTCTTAAAAATTTCAGTAAATTTACCGAAAACAGATCAAAAGTAGAAGTAGACATTAAACAAACAAAAGAAAGACATAATGAGATGCACAAAGCGGTCCACATTACCTCCATTATGTAATGACACTCTAATGAACAGTTACCTATATCCAACTTACTAAGTGAACTGTACATTGAATATCCTTATTAGAGTTCAACATTTAAGGTTATGTTGTGTTTTGTTTAGTCGTGCGCTTACATCGAGATATTTAGGTGAATCGCTTTGACCTTAAATAATGTGATGTTGCAATAACTAAAATGGAAATGATTGATATTGGATGCTAATGAGCTCCGTAATGGCATGGTTTAACACAGAATGCAGTTGATTGACTACGGATTTTAACTACGAGTTCTACATCTACATACTCGTAATATACACTGAGGTAAACAATAGGTCGTTGCAACATAGTAAAGTGTGTCAATCCCATGAAAATATTGTTATTTTATAGCAATAAATGGAACAGGCAGGAAAAGGCAGTGATAGCCTAGTGGTTCGAACGTTGGTTCCTCGAACGTGGGGGCGTGAGTACGAATTCTACACGCACGTCTAATTTTCAAAAGTTATGTGCGTATTACTAGTTAATTATCACTTGTCTCGGTGAAGGAAAACATCGTGAGGAAACCTGCACACCCGAGAGTTCACCATAATATTTTCCAAGGTGTGTGAAGTCTGCCAATCCGCACTTGGCCAGCGTGGTGGACTATGGCCTGTACCCCCTCATCTCATGAGAGGAGACTCGAGCCCAGTAGTGGGACAATTATGGGTTGAAATGATGAAATGGAACAGGTGGAATGTTTCCTGGTAATAGATATCTAGTATTGTAAAGGATCTACAACTCAACTAGACTAGACAAGGCAAGACAATAAGTTAGTAGTAATATAATGGTGACTATGTGTGTATGTTTTGGTGTTGGTGTGGTGTGTTTCCAGCACTAGCTTATTATAATAGAGATTGAGATAAGACTTCTCACACAGGCGGACCATATGAACAATTTGTATGTAGGATAGTTTTATATACATTCCCATAATTTGGATGTTTATAATATGTTTATGAGTAAATAGGTAATCAACAGTAGAACGGATTTGAATGAAACTTGGCTCTCAGGTATTCGCTGTCCTAGAAATAAGTTTTGTTAGAATGAATGGCATTATATGTGTGTGAACAGTTCATTAAATAAACACGCAACCAAAAACATTTCATCTCACATTTTCTTGTGATTTTACCTGGCATCATTGTCTTTCTTATAGGTTTCCTGTGGATACCACAATCAGAAAACAATAATAACACAGACTTGTGCAACCCAAACCAATGGGTTCTAAAATACATAATAGAAGAAGAAGAGGCGAGACCCATAGAGGGATTAAATTATAATCAGCGGAGCAATGAAACGCATCCGCTAGTATGTCCTGTCAATAAGACTCCTTATTGTTTACAAAGCTCCTTAACGTGAAAATATATCGAAGTGTGGTCCTTAGGTGATTCTATTCCCTTTTCTTGTTTCTTCTTCTAATAGTCATATCAAATGTACCACATAAGAATTGTATAGGTAGGCTTATTAAAACTTACCTTCACACAGGATTCTTAGTTAAGCATCATCTTATAAATATAATCGGGCTGAAATACAATACGAATTTCCCTTAAGTTAGTGTAATAAATTAAAACCGACATGGTTCACAGAATAAACGGTCTTACCACATCTTAGAATTACAAAATTCAGCATAATCCTACACAAAATTTATAGTAATGCGTGGCATTAATACTAGTAAATATATGCCGTGGTGATAAACAAATGAATATTTCAACGTAGGAAGTGTTCGCCAACTTCACCATATATAATTAGAATTGAATAGTAACAATGGTACCTTGCTTATTTTCTATGCATAAAATAGTTCCGTGACTAAATACAGGACAATATTAAACGCTTGACAAATTATGATGCAATATATTGTAATATATATAAGTGGTTGCATATTATTGAAGGGCCAGGAGTCTTAAATTGAAATGTGAAATTGATGGATCTTTAAAATATCCGTCGATCGAGTATTTATTATTAATTTGCAAACCCTATGTAGCCATGAATTTTTTTTTTAATTTACTATGTATACAATTTTATTGTATGTTTTCAGATATCCAACACAAAGCATTAAGCTGGGAGAAAAGAGGACACGTGGCTCTAACCAAAATTAGGACACAGTTTTCGCAATCCTGCAATTTAGATTTTTGCTGATTGGTCTTATTTGAAAGACTTTGCAATGATACCCCACACTACGGGATTGACGAGGAAAGAAATCATCCTCATTATACGTGTGGTAAAAGTATAGTCAATTTTTTTATTTCTTTTATTGTTTTCTACCACTGTATAGGTGTGATAAATGTCATATTACTACAGTTTCTAGTACTTAGGGTCTGAACGCTATGCTGCAGATGAACGGACATGAAGTTACTTTAAGGGTTTCTTTATGACAAAGAGACCAGATTTTTTTTGTACATCGATCCCTTCGCATATTTATATTTATATGTAGATTATATTTTGTACTCTTGTCCCTAAAAGAAAATCCTTAGTTAATGATCGTACTGACCTAATATCCTGTATTCCCAATCCAAATTTATTCTAAAATAAAATTCACTGATGTTCAATTTGAAACTCAAGCGGACAAAGTTACAGCCAAAACTACGCAAGTTAAGGTCAAGTAGTGATAAATTACCTATGTCTTTTGTATTATCTATATTTCGCCATACGTCAATATTGAAAGCGGTTTCCTGTAAGCGTCACACACATTTGTTTGTCTATGTGACTAGTCAAGGAGAACCGTAACAGGTGTAAATAATTTATTATGTTTAGGAATGCTCCAAATTTGGTACACTTAAAATTCATATTTTTTCTCAACATCACTGTTGGGTGTGTGAAGGTTTCAAAGATTAAGTGTAAAACTTATTAAGATCAACGTGAAAAGTTTGAGTATGATGAAAGGATTAGTAAGAAAGATTCGTTCATTTGTTATCTTTCTATCTATGCTTATAATATCTGCACTCAAATGCGATCTCATAGTAATGTGAGTAACATCAACTCTTAGTTTTATTATTAAGAACTGATTATACTATACATTTGTAACGGCGTATTGATGCGGCTAAGAATGACTACTACCAATACTATGCCGGCATACTAGTATATCATAAACTGCTACAGAAGCCGACCGAATTGTTGAAGGCTTAACATTAGGATTTTTGCAACAAAGTTATTGTTAATAGATTATTATACTTCTGGTTTATTATTTTTCTGTCGTAGCCTGTCTGGCTTGCAACTAGCAAGTTCCTAGCTGGGGGCTTGAGAGAAAATTATTTTTCTTCAAATCTTCAGATGTGTCTTCAGTTGGTTTGTTAGCGATTTATATAAAAAGGTACGGACGTTAAAAATATGACAGTATTACCCAAATGTAAGTATGACACGTACACGATTCCATCTAAAATATATATATACATATGTAAATCGAGGTCTAGATACATCTTAATATAGAACCACTCCACATACTCAATACAATTTCGGCAATACAAGTCCAAGCATCTCTGAGGTAGACGCTAGGAATATTTAGTCGGTACAAACAGTTGAGATATTCGGATGCAGCGCCACAAACGTCGGGAGATCTTCAAATGCCTTGTGTTTATTAAACTATTCCCTGTTTGTTTACTGACAACTGGTTTACTTAACTAATGCTGAGTTGTGTTATTGTATATAACACTAATACTGCCTTAGATTCTATTCTATATTATCTTATTACCCATACTTGAATACACGTTTTACGGAATAAGTAAATTAATATCTCCATTCCTTTGTCAACTTACAAAATTAATACAAATATAACCCCAAACTTTCTACCATACATCAATGAAAAATAGGACTAAATCTGATAAGTCTTTCCTGAGAAAAGTCAAAAAAATTAAGATAAATGTTTGTCTAAACAGACAGAATATCAAAAAATATAGTTTATATTTAATTTAATAGATTATTATTCAAATGGAAATAAAGGACAAAATAGCAGAGTCACATGGCCTGTACCCCTCGCATTGTGTGAAGAGAGGCCAGCAATGGGGACAGTTATCATACTTACAAACGCTCGCGTGTATTTTTATTGTAAGTTGCTTCTATTTCCGACTCCAAAGCAATCTCCATCTCTCTTTGGGAGCCATCTCGAATGACTATGTACACCACGGATCATAGTCCGGATTGTTGAAGTTCGCTGAGAATGTTTAATAGTAAGGAGACTTTTGTATGGTAATATGATAAGGTAATTCTCATATATCTTTTTCTTAGAAACAACCATAAATACTTTTCGAATGTTTAGTTTTGAGATCCAAAATAAACCGATAGTAAAAATTTCTCGCTTCATAAGATATTTTTCAAATTTCAATCATCCCCCTTTTCATTTGATATTTGAGACGAGTTTCTTTAATTGTATCAATTAATATTAAATTAATTAATTGCTACTAAATTTATTATCTCAAAACTTTCTAAAAAAAATTTGAACTTTCTATTCAGTTGGTAATAACGAAATAGTGTTTCTTTTTTCACTAAGCCCACATATACATGTTTGAAATCGCTTACATTACATTTTTAGTATTAATCATTATTGCTGTCATATAATATACAAACGCTTTCAACATAAGCCTCAAAAAGCGAGCTCAGAACATAAAAACGGTTTAAACGCTTTACCCGAATTTAAAATAAATGATCCGTCCTTTTTTGAGTGGCATTCGATTGAAACCCCGAAACACGAGCCGTATGAATATTAAGAGGTTCTCGATGCCAGTCCTGAGTGACAATTCGCCCCAATCCTTAGTTCGACTTGCGTCATGGAACACCTGTCTAGTAAGGTCTGTTTGTTAAAATCACCTTTTAATTGACGACTAAATTCGGCCTAGTTGCGGTAATAGCGGTCCGATCAAGACAAATCAACGGTGATTTATGTCGACAGAAATTGGCACTTACTCTAAGGCTGGGGCTTTTATTTCCAAGAGAAGTGTTTTTTTACCTCAATCATGTCAATACGCAGTTAGTTGCTTAACTTAGGCCTTATATCAAGGACTGGTACTGAGATATAATGAGATTGATAAAATTTATTGATTTTATCACCTACTCATCGTATGCTAGCTGGTTTTAGTGCAGCAGGCGTTGCCGTGAGACTAATCTTACAAGAGCCCATTCTGTGTTCAAGTTTATTTATCCAATTATATAACTACGTGCTTATTATTGATCACTTTAGCAAAAACTTTTAACAAAAAGTCAAACTGACTGCAAAACAACTTTAGTATCTATACTACTATACCAATATTATATATGTGAAAGTTTGTTTGTTTATCTTTCTTTTACGGTGCAACGGAGCATCCTTATGATATGATTTTGGCATGGAGATAGTTGAGAAGATGACAAGTACCATATGATGCTATCCTCCGCGAAAATATATCTCATTTTTGTGGGATGATCCATTAAGATGTATATTTCAGCAAAATTAAAGATAGGGTTTAACAACAATGCGTTGCCTGGCAACCAATTCAAAGGAATTGGGTACCTTTTTTTTGCTGTTAGCATTTAGTGATCTACAATTGTTTATGAGGTTGATTTTGTTACTATTATTATTAATTACTGCTATTTGAGTACATTGCTGGTACCGCGTTCAATCCCCGTATTCAAAAACAATACTTTGAGGTCTCACAGTACTCACAAATGCATAGGGTTATTAACCAATTCGTAAAGAATACTTGATTAAATCAACTACTGTGTTTATGTAAAAATCAACACTCAGGGATAGTGCTGACAAGCTATTCGTGGCCAAATATCATGAAGAAAAATCGATTGTTTGTATTGTAATATTTGTATTTGGTTTTGTTCAAGAAACTAAAGTGCTTTAGGTCACATAACGTGAACCAATTTGTACACTCGTTGAATAATTATGTAAAGAAACCTATGCGTGATTTTAGCGAAGAAATCCTTGAGTGCTGTTTATTAAACGAATGTCTTGACATGGCACGCGCACTGAGAAACCGAATTTTACGCACTGCGTTAGTGTATTTATTAGGCATGTATTGTTTCTGAATACGAGGACAAGTTTCGAACTTTATTGTGTTTGAGATATAATTAAAAATCTCAAAATATATATTTTAATCTCTGCACGACTTTTTAATTAAATGAATGAATACTACTTTCAGATACCTCGTTTATAGTATTATCATTAGTGTAGATATTGGACCTATTCCTAACCCTTTTGGTACATAACTATTCGGAGTCCCAAGACATGATTTACTGTTTACTCAGTTCAAACTAGTAAGTAATTAAAGGCATGTTGTCTTTGAAGTAATTAATGTAAGATTTATACTGGAAGACAAACAAGGCTGGGTATCTTAATTATGCGAAAACAATCGGTTGACATCTCACTAACCCAGCCTTATACAATAAGCATAAGATCTACCTTGGTTATTTAGGTGTTAATGCCAGATAAGATATTATCTTAATAACAAACGTCAACATGTTTATTTACCTTAGTGCAGTATAAATATTATAACTAAGCTTAAATAACATTATCATTTAGAGCTTTAGATTCAAAGCTCTTGATGTATATGCGTCCTAACACGCTAATTGACCCGAAATAAAACATTGTATTGAACTTGATTAATGTAGCCAAACTTTTAATGTGTTTATTTTAACGAGTTAATTAAGGCGGCTTTGAGCGCAGCCTTCAACAATACCGTTAACGCAGATGTGGCCGAAGCATTATGATTTTTGATACTTTAATGATTCTCAATGAAACAATGTATGTTTCAACGCCGTACGAATTATTATCCAGGGAGATATAAACCTGACGCATTTTTTATTATTTATTGGATAGATTGATTTTTGTTGATAATTTACTATTCTGAGCATTATGTACTTTGCAAGGCATGTGGGTTAAACTGTTAGGTTAGTTTTTCAGAAGTCTACAGACATAATAAAATCTCCCTCCCTTTGTATGTCTATTTTGAAGAAAACATACACTTCTACAGTTAGCTGCGTATATTGCTAAATACCTAATAGTATTGGAAATATTTTTTTTCTTAAACCGTTACTTACGTCTTGTGATAAGTTTGTAATTAACATCAAACGCATGACCTCCTTGTTAGGAATATAGATTTATAATTTAAAAATTCATTACAGAAAATGCACAAAATATCCCTTTTTCCCTTATTTATAGCTTTGTTTATTACACCCTAAACGCCTCAATAATGAAGAACAAAGATTTTCCAAGAAATCTTTTAAAAATGCTACTCTCATATCCCAAAGGTGAACTGTTACAATTCATTTATATATAAATAATAACTTAACAGCACAGAACTTGACTTGATCTGTTATTATCTATAAGTAAGCATAATATTCCAAAGAGAACTTCTTTCCCTACTTGGCTGCAATAAAGACATTTAAATACAACCAATACCCACGACCTAAGTATGTGAATCATCTGCACAGCTAAATCGGAAAACCTCATTAAAACATTCCATCTGACGAGATTTAACCATTTGCACGTCCCTACGGCCATAAGTCATGGCCAACAGTTCAGGGCTCTGTTTCTCATTATGCGGAGCCACGTGGGCGTCAGTGTTCTGTCATTCACGCGATTACCTGTCAATGATTATGTAAAACATTGTCCTCGATTGATTAACGATGTTATGTAGTATTAAATAATAGGATGTCAATCTAAATAAATATTACGTCCCTTTGCAGACAGCTTGGCATACGAAATTAGAAAAATGTCAATTCATTTATTGATGGATTAATGATGTCGCTTGAGTTGTATGAACTCTGATAAATTGTCGGGTAAAATATTTCTACGATGCTATTAAATAATAATAACAGCTTTGTTTGAAATTGGTAAACATACGCATTTCTAAGTGAAGCTTTTGATGACGTCAAGTCCGAAAAAACACAATATTTATTTAACATGTACTTACATAGTTAATAGCTTTCACTTGGAATCAGTTCATAAAGATGGACAACTGACGATGGTCAATCTATTGAGAGGAATTACAATGGAATTGTTGGTAACTTTTTTATGACAATACTCGGCAAAGAAACTGACGTGTTACCTAATAATAAGTGTTTAGCATCACGTCTGAACAATAATGATATTAACGATATCACCGATGCGTATTTGGACAAGAAGAAATAAGGGAACGATTGCAAACAGATCGTTTTGAATAGTAAACAGAAAAGTGAAGTAAAGTTTTCATAACTAAGAGAGTACATAGAAAAATTGTAACACTTGCAAAGAATTTACGAAGATTTTTTTTATGATTACTAACTTTATATTTTTTTCATGACGCCGTCATCTCTTTTATAATGTATCTTTTAGCTTATAAACTTCTTGTCTTTAAGAAATGTAATTTATGAATAAAAATCTCAACAAAGAATTAAAAAAAATAACACAAAAAAGCTATATAAGTATATAAGATGCTACAAACGAAACGGATTCTACTAACTTACGACGCAGTACAAAATGCTTAAGCGCAGATGCACTTCATTATGAATCTAAATAAGAGAAAAACGATGCTTTGCTCAGCGGTCGGCTAGTCAAAGCAGCCGGTGACCCGTTTTAAAGTTAAATTGCCGGCGTGAATGGGACCACGTCTACGATAGGTAGGTACTGTAAAAAAATATTTCCATGCATTTTTTATTATGTTACGGCTTGACATCCACTGTATCTATGACGGCCCCGTAGCCTAGTTGGTAGTGACGCTGCCTGCGAAGCGAGGGGTCCTGGGTTCGATACCCAGCCAGGGCAGATATTTATGTGACAGATAAATATTTGTTCTCGGGTCATGGG
>DWPA01004139.1:0-13180 GCA_018251375.1 Calpodes ethlius | reverse complement strand
TTATTTAACGACCGTAAGTTTCTATAACTGTAGAAGTAAAATATACTGGTCAGATTAAAAATTTAAGTGTGTTAGTGACCTTAGAAACCGGTTGGGATCTAGCAGCCGCTGTATCTTTGCATAAAGTTATAAAAAATAGCTAATTCATTGCCAAGAATACTTGCTTAATGTAGTAGCCATTACCGACTGACAGTAACGTTTCTAATACCCAATAAATAGATAAAAGAACGTACACAAGTGCCTATTTATATGAGTATTATCACCGTTTTTATGAAAGCTATTTCAATAATGAACATTATTGTGGCTTTTGTTAGGACGCTGAAACTAACCTATGCCAACGGCACAGAGTAATAAATTATTTGGATTAATGTTATTTGATAATAACTAATTGTGTTTGTTTTAAAACACGCAATATTCTTGTAAAATATAAATGTGCGCGAGGTCGTATCAACTTTTGATTAATTTAAAATAATTTGGATAAAGTTTTTCTTTGAAAATGTTTCATAGTGAAACTGCTTAATTCAACTAAGATAAGAGAAAATTTACATTTATAAAATGTATGATATTTCATTTTTAAACCAAATTTTACTCAATGGCGATTGACTTTCGGCGGTAGGTTAGATTTATCTAATTGTTTTAGAGAGAAATTTAAATAAAAAGAAAGAAATGTATTTTTATACTCATTATCGTATCTCGAATAGACATGGCACGAATCGTACAATAAAAGAGCTTTTAGAACATCGGACTATCTCAGCGACCTCTCACACGGTCGACTTACGCGCGACGTTTTTAAAACGCGTAGAAACTCTTGCTATCTAACGAAGTGTCGACTACGGGTTACGTTTTATATTGTCATTTAAGTCTTTGACTCGGATGTTTGGTCCGAAACGGTCGTTCATTAGCATTTTATGAGTGATACCACTGACAACAGTGGAGTAAGTCGCATTCAAAGAGTCATACGAAGTGATAGACTCACCGGCCCGCTGGCACACACTACGGGAAGTAGGCGCTCCGTTATTGGACCATAGTCGTTCAGATCGACGCATTCTGATTCACTCAATGGGTATTATTGTACGTTTCAGATGTTCCGACGTCAATATTGTTTGTTTTATACGCTTGAGAGCTTATTTCCGACGCTACTATTGAGAATAATTCAAACATTATTAACTACAAGCTGTTTCTGAGATCGTAGCTTGTTATTAGAGCACTCACTAATACCAATTTAGTACTGAGTAGTCATAACATGTTGCAATAATATTTTTAACATTTACAGAAACATAAATCTCCCGCCAGCTTACAAAGAACTTTATTCCATAATTACTTTAACGTGATGTTTCGAGAAATGAATATTTATCAAAGTCTCGCATTCACCTTAATTTCCCTCGGTCGGCACGCCATTTTAAATGAATCCTGTTTAATTTCATTCTTGGATTATCACACTGATCTGACAAAGGACTTTAAGTCTTACTCGACCTTAAATGAAATTTATTAACTTGTTCATACGTATACAGTGACTTGTGATGACAACAAACAGCGAAATATGTTCGGCACTATTTAGCTATATTTAACTCGATAGCCGTAAATAAGTAACGAGTGCTTACACGAATGGTGACATCATCGGCTTTAGGAGCTCGTGAGCTTTTGTATGATAAATCTATATAAAAGTGATGTTTGATAAGTTGATTCGTGTACCATCTGCTATTTGGTCCAATTGTCCATACTCGATATTCAACGACTCACACCCCATACTAAAGATATAAAATCAAACAGACCAGGGGCGCAGAAGATCGTAAAATTTTTTTAGAACTTCTCTCGACAAAACGCGAATAATAAAAATAATTGGAGCCCATTCATATTAATAGACATTTACGAGGTCTCCATCATAAAACAGAGATTGTAGATTGTCGTCGCTTACGAAATAGCAATGTCTGTAGGCAATCGAATAGTACGGCATTAATTCGTCTTGGGCTTGTTGGATAGTTTTATTGCTTATAAATCATAAAGTACGCCGGATGTATTTCGTTTGGATGTATACTCGTAGAAAAATCCTTGGTATTTGTATTCGTTCTGGCTTTGGCACGCTTCGAAGACGTCGTAAACTCTTCAAATTCTGCAGATAATAATATGCATACAACATTTCATGTTTAGATGAATGTAAGGCATCGACCGCACAGGGCGATAAATAAATCTTGTAACTATAATATCGATAACATACATGCAATCAAACTTCACAATTGCTTGCTTGTGCTTGTGACCGATAAAGTAAAATATTTGTCTTCAATATGCACCTCAGTATATTGGTTACATCCGATATTACTCCGAACGCTTCTATGATGATAAAGAAGAGGCAGTAAGTGTCTAACAATCACCTAATAATCTCCGGTATACTTCACTGCTTGTACGACCAATTCAAGATTTTACTTATTGAACAGAAAAATCCTAGGCACGGGTATAATATTTATCGACAGTGAATAAAGATTTCGGGCTCTCATTGGGAATTGATTTCAGTACGAAAGTTATGACGGATTCTATATAGCACATCTCAATGTAGATAAATAGAAATGCCATTAGGCTGCACAGCTGTCGCTGCCGCACCTCCTCTGGGATTCTCGCAATTTTCCTACCCTCCGCTTCATTCGTATCCCAAAAGGTTTTCCTACGATATTTATTACTATATCTTTATTAACATTCGTTTCGTTTCGACCCGTTTATTGTTAAGACTTTCGGAGACTCGTTTGGTTAAATAGCATTTATGTGTTGTTTTATGTTTCAAAGCTAATAAAATATACACCTGTCTAATAAAAAAATGCGAAAGTGTAGCGATAAACACATTGTCGCTCTCACGTCGTAAAATATTTGTGACCGGAAACATGAGTTTAGATATTTGGATATCTTTTAGTGTATTAATTGTGCAATTGATTTGTGCTAATTTTTATTCTTATTTAAAAGTTTGTATACAAATATTTACAAATACATATATACAGCGTAATAAAAACAAAACTATTATAGTATATATTTTTTTTATTAATAAATGTATGCAACCTGGATCCAACAGTGTATGAAAATTAATTATATTAGTGATTACGCGAAATGATTTAAAGTATTGTCGTTTAATGACTGAAATTTTAATTATTCATCAGATAAATAATAGGCATTTTTAGTTACATGTATTTGATGTTATTTATTATAATATAAATCAAGTGTATTTTATTGAATAATTACAGGCTAATGCCGCTACAGCAATAAAACGCAGTACCTTGAACCCTCTCTTATTTATATTGGCTATATTTTACCGAACGTAATATCGTTACGTAATTTAAATCGAATTAGTCTCCCCTGCAAAATTACAAATTTGAATACCGCACAGACTGCTCGCGCCCTTTTTCGCAGATATTTAAAAAACAAAAGGGAGAAACGCTGTTGTTATATTTTATAATTTAACTCCGCCCTCCCTTATTTGCCAATGTATAGCAAGATTGACTCCCTAATGTATGAAAGCGTCTACGTGGAGTGCTCTCGCGTAAAATGGTAGCTTTTATCTATGAAAAATGTTGTCTAGATAATATTGGCCCGTATTTTCTTAGCTTTTTATTATCTGAGTGATGAACATTTTATATTTCAGAAGGATTACGAATAGTCTTTCTTTAGGTATATTTAACATTTCAAGGCAAAATTTTGCTATAAAATTATCTGGAGTACGGTTTTTAAGTTAATTTTGTTAAATATAGTATGAATAAGTATTACTCACTATTGAGCTACTTTTTAAATCCCTACACAGAAGTGTTTTGAGTGCAACATAAATAACAATTTATATCTTAATAACACCAAGTATTAATAACAAAATCTATCCCTAATGTCGTAGCAATGCTACGCACCGTAGGCTCCATAACACATCGTATACCTACGAGTACATTGGACAATGTAATCGCGCAATTTAGCACCGCGGTGGTTTCAGATATATGGAGGTGTACACAATCAACGTACGCTTTTAAACAACCGCAGTTGGAAATATATGAGTATAAAACGCTAAGAGCTACCGCTTTTGACGTAACGCAATACGTTGTAATACTTGCTAGCTGGTCTACTAACCGCGCAAGTGTAATGAAATAAGATATGTCTGTTCTTATTCAGTAATTTAATTAAAAACATAAGAGTTTCTTGTATAGCGGTGTTAAAAATTTTGTAATAGTAAGTTAAGTTCAACGAAGGTGAATTATGTTATCAAAAAAATAAGTATTAGCAGAAATTTTAAAAGTTATATACGATTTTTAGATCTTACTCAAAAGTGAAGAAAATTACAATTAATATTTTTTTAATAAAGATATTTTTTTGTTTCTTTTTCATACTAGCTAGTGAACAGCTCCGCCTTGGTAGAATCAGTAACGCATTTTTATTTTACGATAACCCTTAAGATTTTAACATAAAAAAAAAAACAAAATAAATAATAATAACTAACTAAATCAGTTCAATTTAAAGAGCATAGCGAATAAACTTTATATTTTTTATTCAAAGATCAAAATATTTACTTATTTAAAAGATATATAAATGATTTCATGAATGTCAATTTAAACAAAACATTATATACCTACGTATAACATGAAGTATTCGCGCAGCACATGACTTCGAAGCTCTTATAAACTGTTTTTTTTGCATTAGTTGACTAATATTACCGTGACTTTAGTTAATTTACGGTCGTTCCATGATGTAGGTACTCTATATTCAGAACCGAAATAGATGTATAGATGTACGTAACGTGTAATCGTTTCAAGGAATCCCTTGAAGGCTACCTTGGTATGACGAAAAAATTACCAAATTATTATTATTAAAATTACTAAATAATTTACAGCATTTTTATCTATTCTATTCATTACATTTATTTTTATCTTTAATTGGCTAGGTATCATAAATTTCTACCTGAAATAACACTTCGGAATCATGTATCCTTCAAAGGGTAATTTTTTTTAATAGTTGTAGTGGTTTTCCAGATCACTTCCCTAGTCGTAATTACTTTTTTACTTTTATTAAAATATCAAAATCAAACCACCTGCGCCAAAATAAACTAAGAAACTAGCACATAGGCTTTGAAAGCTTTATAACTTTATAACTTTATAATTAAGTCTATTTAATTAATATTTTAGTAATCTTATAAAAGGTTTTGTACAGAAATAAACTATATTATTCTGTAATTGCCGGCACCAGTGCAATTTCCATGCAACTATCAAGCAGCGCACAGAAGCTTTATGGAAGCTCATATTAATTGATATTCTGATGCACGCAGCGACTGTTCATGCATATTAATGTACGGCACATTGACCATAGCAATTTTCATTTAAAATGCATAAATGGTTGCACATAATTACCTTCCATGTTATACATAATATACCTATTGTATTTACCTGATATAGGTAAATGAAATTGTTATATTAATCGATATGGTTGTATTGGAGAAATCAAATATGAAATGTTTCTTATAATTATCTTTTGTTACAAACAGTTATTGAAGAATTTGGCTATAATTATATTGAATAGAAAAAGAAATTGAAAGAAGAAACTCTCTCTTTTAGGAGCACTGAGAATAAAAATTAATATTCTCTTGAATTTGATATCATTAAACAGAAGACAGTAAATTAACGAGATTCGACGACTTTTATGAAAATTATTGTCAAATATATATTCAATTATCATTTATTTGTTATATTTAATACTATATTAAGCATTAAAAATAACCAATAAATGAAATATAAATTATTAAATTAATATTTTCACCGTAACATTTAAGTGTTGTTTGTAAAAATATATGAATTTGTATAATCTCTATGATATGTAAATGAGCTGTTATACTAAGAAACAACATAAAATTAAGTGAACTATTCATTGATCTATAAAAATAATAAAATATTATAAGTTAAATCGCCATAACATGTGCATATTAATACTAAAATACTTAAAAAACCACATGGTAGGTATTAGTTAAACTGAAAGTGGAGAATATTAAATTATTTAAAAAAATGTGATATTTTATATTAACTTTATAGTAATGATCAGTAAAAATTAATTTTATAATAGGTTAACGGATTTAGTGGAACAATAAAAAATAAGTATTATAAATATAATACCAAAAATCATTTTTCTATGTTGAGTAGTCGATAACTATAAAAAATATAAATTCTGAACCTTAGTATACGATTTAGGTACCTATACGTTGTTATGTAATCTATATTTATAAAATAATATAACTATATAAATAAAGAATAAGTAATTCAGTTAATTTTGTAGTATCATTGTTATATATTTACAGATAATAACTTTTTTTATATTTTTTTATCTATCAATCTATGCGAGGATAGCCCTGAAACTACTGAATAGATTTTGCTGTCACTTAGTATATTTGTTACTGATATTACCATTGTTTATGTAGAATACCCAATTAATACCATTAGGTTAGTATTATTTTGTAAAGAGAACAGCGACTAATGTTTGGAATGCTTCTTTTTTTCCTTTGTAGAAATATTGTGACTATATTAATATTTTTGAATATCGAAATTCTATATAATACCTATTACAAAACATATTTTAACTAAAACTAAATTGCATTTTATAATAGAGCACCCAGTTTCATTTTACATATTTTAATAGTAGGTAGCAATCGGACCCTCAAAAAGCGATTTACGGAAGGCGGAGCGAAGTCCGTCCATGGGGTTGCATGCAAATTAATTTTCCGTCGTGTCCCAGGCTGTACCACCGACAGCGCTCGTTAGGTGCCTCTATTGTGCACTTATTAATTCAACTGCATAATTTATGAACCACCAGACCTACGTAACCACACAAACGCATAAATTGCTAATATTGAAACTTAATGCGGGCACAGACAGTCACAGTTAAAGCCACTATAGATAATTCCTTTATTGGTTGACTGCAATTAAAATTATTATTCGTCGAAATGGGAAAGTTGAGTATAAGGTATAAACGTGTTTACATTTCACTTTGTCTGATTTTAGTTCACTTAATTGGACGCATATACGTAGGTATGACGATGTTACGTGATAAAAGAAGTCACCGCGTGAAGTCATGAATTAATAATTAAGATATGCACCTGTAGCCCGTGACATTCCTTCAACATTCCTCGGGAGACGACGTTCAGTCAGACTTCATAATTGTCACTTAAGAGCGTTTTAATTACGAGTGCCCTATTCCGAGGGTGTGATGTGCCTTTAAGCGATGAATGGGAGGCATGTGGCTTTATGTGCTTGTAAACTACGATACGACCGCATTATGTTTTACGTCAACGTATGTAGGTAGGTAATGAGAGTTCCTTTTAATAATGTCCATCAGACCGTAATGATGTTATTTCCTAACTATTTCTCAATGAAAGTTTATATAACTGTTTCTTTCATTATATATAGGTAAACATTATGTTGCGTCTTGCGACGAATAATTTGTAAATAAAGACGCCTCTAGTACGTCTACTCAGAAATATATACCGAGCCCATTGAAATAAGTTCATACAAATTGTAATAAAGGAGGAGATATCTAAGCGCAATTAAGGGGCCCTTATAATTCAAGAATGCGTTAAATGATCCCCCTTCTCACCCCTCGTTATAAGGCCAGTGATTAAATTGCGTCTCTCAAGGATTCAGGCCGCGTTCGTTCGTTCTTCGCTGAACTCCGCCATTTTGATACGACGCAATTATAATTAAAAATTAATCCAGCGCCGAGGAGAAAACTAAGATAATGTGTCTTGTTGTCATCTCATGTGAATTAAATCAGTGCGTTAAAATATTTAAACGAGACATAACTTGAGAATCAGGTTTTAAAATCAAGTTGTATCTTTTTTTAATTTAGATTGAATAGAATTGTGCATAATTTACGTCCGAGATCTGTATGCCGGTAATAACATATTTCTGTTTTATGTTGAGCTCGTAACAGAGCGGAATTAAAAAAGGATCTCTATCGGACGGCACTTCAGGTAGATATATTCATAAAGCTACACGGTAAATTGCTCGGCATACAGTTATGTTAATGTTGAGCCTCCCTCACCGGGCCAAAAAGATAGGATTGCAAATTTGCGGCCAAAAATTTATGATAGCCGCGTAGCCGTATAGCTCCCCTCGGGGCGTGGGGTAAAATAGGCCTATCGGCGTTTGGGAGAGCTGGGCTACGCTCGTTGTCGGCCAAAATGACCCTAAACATTTTATTTGGTAGCATCGCTATTCCCGTAACGCGGCGGAATTGCGCCGACTAATCTTGAGCCACAATTTAAGGGGTGTTTTCGCGCCTGTTTCGTATAAATATGTCCAAACGTAACACGTTTGCAGGGGTTCTGGACATGTGAAGTTACTGACATCCGGAATCAGTGGTCCTGGTAATATTCGGCCTGTACTAACTCATGAGCTTACGTTTTTAACGTTTCCGTATATTCATTTTTAAATTCGTCGAGCCTATCTGTAAAACTTCAGTGTACTTCGTGCGTGGGGTGAATAAAATTACGCAGTAAACGTTAGGTAGGAATCTTATTTATTGGCAATCGATTAGCACCCTTACGCACATAAACAAGCTTACCGTAATTGAAGTGCTTCCGTGATTGGATTAGCAGATTCTGCCTTCACGCATCTAACAACTTTTACGTAATAAACAACATGTTTTCTCGTAACATTGTGAATACTTTGTTAGTAACTTAATTAATTTATTTAGGTTCAATATTTGTACTTATAAAAAAATATGAATTTAATTATTTTTATATTATCAAAATTACAGAGGATATAAAATAATAACAAATATTATTCTTTATTTGATACTAAGTTAAGGACTTGCATAAATGTGGTGACAAATAATCTCAGGCTTGTTCATTTTCTCACTATCCAACATTTAACCTGTAAATTCGTATGGTATTTTTAACATATCCCGTAGTAAAAAAGTCCTTAACAACTGTGTTGGATAAGATAAAACAGAGTCGTCCAAACGGTACCCTTCGTTACGTGTAAACTTGTTTACGAACCGAGCTAGCTTAGGGCTTCTGCCCGCCGAGGGGGTTAAAACGAATTTAGATGGTAAAGAATGAGAGCATATTGTGCCCATCGCTTCAATGTAATAGGTAAGTACTACATTCTCACATCGATATATTCCCGAATGTAAATATGACACCCCATAAACTGAATGTTTTATCGGCTGCCAGTACCATTCCAATTTATTCTGGTCATTTTTGTCTAAGTCGAGGGTGTTCTTTTCTCGGGGGAGAATTTATTGCTTCTTTTATATATTTTTTGGTGTTAATACCGATGCCACCTTTGAACTAGTTGGTCAAGTCAACTTGTAATAATTTATCGAGATTGATGATCACGTGACAAATGCCCACAAGATATCCAGGGAATAGGACCGGTTGCGTACTTTACTTGTGGCTCATAGTAATGTACGCTTTTCTTCATATTTACCGTTTTACTATGAAACAACGGTATGTCTTTAGGTATATATACCTATATCGGCATGCTTATCAGCATACCTATAGATTAGATATTGAATGCCGATATAACGACTTACACATATGGATCGTGGTTATGCAGGTATAATTAACTGTCTAAGCTAGTTTTGCTGTGATCATAGTTCTATGTTATTGATTCAAAATGTGGGCGTATAATACCTGTTAGCCTTTTCTATTTAGTGAAATGTGTACAATTCAGAAGAAATTAAATTTAAAAACATATCCTTATTTTGGTCTCAACATCAAAATGTTCAGAAAAAACAAAAATAGTAGACATATAATAATAATAGTAATATTTTTTATTAACACACTAGCCTCATATTCAAAAATTACTAATTCGAACAGCTGCCGTAAAGTAATAACAGAAACTTTTAAAACAAACCGTCCTGCAAAAGAAATAAAATTCATTTTACGACAGTAATTGGATTAAGCATAATGTTTGCACGCACACGTAATAAATTTGTTTGGCTATACAAGTGATCAAGCACAGCAAGATCGGTATCGGCGAGGCTTCCCGCATTGTAATCCGTTGTTTGGGACGATACCGAGCGAACCAACAAAATATTCTGATCTCGTTCAGATGTAACGCCCTACGTACCGCCGGCCCCCGCTATTTATACCTCTGTTATTGGCACTACTTCAATGTCAGTCGCACCCTGCGCCCCCAGATCCCTAAAGCCCCTAGATGTCTTCGGTACCCTCTAACATACATTATTACGCTATGCCGTTCGAATGATAAGGGCGAACGCAATACAAAATTATATCAATTTTTCGAATTTTATTATTGAATTACAATTCAGATTTTACGCTTTTTTTATGTTTAGTATGGTAAATCATATAAATTTTCCAATAAACATTAGAACATATATGTTTATGTAATAAATGTAGACAAGGCAAATCATTTTTTTTTTTAATTACTTATTGTTGAATGAGTGTTAAGCATCAAGAGGAAAGTATTGAAAAAAAAACAGTTGATATTTTTTATGTACTCTTTATTTATATTGTTAGTCTTTAAGACACTATTTCTCGAGGAAATTGGATTTGAACACGCAGGATAACAAATAAATACCAATACGAAAGTTTTTTTTTTAATGTAAGCTATTGAGGCTTTGGCAGCATTTATTGCAAGAATTTACAAAACTACAAAAATTGTCTTACTTATCATGAAGATGGATTGTCGTCTTAACTAAAGCAGTGTGTCAAATTTGAACTTTCTAGAAAAATGGGAGTATTTCTAATTCTGTGTGCAAAATTTTAATCAACAAACATTGAAATATAAATAAAAGCTTTCAATAAGTGCACCTGTCAATATTAGGTACGTATGATTTATCGCTACGTATATCTAATTAGTAAGTAATTAATTCAATAACAAGTTATCTAGTGCTTACTCATAAGAAGACGCATGCTTTATCAAAGCTGATGCGGTCATTATGTTTCCCAGAGTTACAAGCAACAGTTGTTGCTATTCGCCACTTTGAAAGTTGCATATCTTAACGTAGATGTACCAACGTGGTATAAATTATGTAAATATTATCATGACATTTATCGTAGTCGCTTTCCTGTCGGCAATACTAAGAAATATGCTAATAAATTAATAAAAAACTGTAGTTTCTTTGAATAGTTTAATAGTTTTAATTACTAAAGTTTGCAGGTTGCGCATACGTGGGCAGAAAGAACCTCCATTGATGTTAGAATGTTTATTTTATCAATTATCAAAAGGCGAGTGTTTTACAGATGTAAGCAACTATTTTTAACGATCGAACCGTAACAAGAAGCTTCCGTGCTCGATAGATCTGATGAGAAGTTGGACGGAAAAAATGTTTTTCCGCTTCATGTACGCGTTTGATGTGAAAGACGTATTATGATGTTAATTGAATATACCCAAACAAATAACACTTCACTTTGTAGAAATAATAATCATATAAAAGTGAATCGTGCCTTAAAGTTGAATTTTGTTACTGTGATTCATAAATTCTATTTTTAAAGGCAATAAAATACATATCTTCTTTTTTATTTGGATATAAAGATGGATGCCGATTCATTGTTGTAAAGAAGCCAAAGCTAGAGAATGAATCCTTATATACAAATATTTGTCTTGGTATACGTTTGTGTGTAAAATAAAATAAAAAAATTAATAACAAAATATTTTTTTTTTATTAAAAAGAAATGATAACGTCAAAGGTTTCAATGAGACAACGTAACAAAAGCAATAAAAAAATTACTTCAGCTTAAAGCTAATTGATTAATATCTCATTATAGTCCTATGTTTTAACATTAAAAATCAATACCTATTTACATACATTATCTAAATAAATTTCTGTAAAACAAACATATAGAAATAGCATTTTATTATTAGATGAGACATTTTAACGCGCCATGGGTGGTTATGTTAGTTCAGCAATTACAATTCCCAGTTATAACCTCGAGTGTAATTTCCATAAAACCTGAATTAGTATAAAACCTACGCTTTTCAAGTCTAAATTAAATTCATAATTCAGGTCCGCGGCTGCGACAAGCGAGCAATGTAACTCTTTAGATAAAGTTATTAAGTTGCGTTAATTATTGTACCTAAGAAAAGATCATGCAGGAACCTTTGTGAAGTATACTAGTGTTCCGCATACTATATTATTTTTTATAGAGTGATAACATGACGTCATGGACTTTGCAATCGATTCTAACTTTATTTATAAAAGTCTGACTCTAAAAACATTTTTTAGATTTTATGAGTTTCAAGCATTAGATAATCAACTATAATGTCGCATTAAGTTATTTTCTTTTTATGTATTTAATAGAGAACAAATTCAGAAGAAGCTCATTAGATGTACCAAAAATGATTATATAAAAGTTTTCATCGTGTATAAAACATTTCAACTTAGTCCACTTTTTTTAAATAACTACATAAACTATGTTAAAATTTTAACTTCTTAATACGTAAATAATATAAAGAGAAATCGAAACGGAACCCCAAAACGTTTACTAAGAGTAGATGTGGGTTTCAGAACGAGTCGGCCAACCTCAAAAGGATAACGCGTCAAAAATTCTTTGCTCGTACAATTAAGCTTCTCTACAATAAAATCACAATTTAATTACCTATAAACGGCAATTAAATTGCTTGAACGGCGTCTTAATTGAACTCGGTTCTGCATATCATTATGCATATACGTACCTACGTTACTCTGGTAAGACACAGCAGAAATTCTTTGACACATTGGATCATTGTGGCTATATTTTCTTGTATTATATAGCTGTAATATTTTATAATAAGGGCCTATGATGATTAAACAAACTTATCTGTTAGTAAAATTCTGTCCCGATTACATTTCGGAAAATATAACGTGAGTAATAATTATGAAACGAAATTTTTATTTAATGTTCTAGCTTAGCGTTTATTCACATTAATTTAAATAGCTCGTGATAGTAGAGTGGATAGAGTTAATATGAGCTTGAGTCTTATGAAGAGGAAATCAATGCCGTTCTTTATGTACCGCATATGATATACAAGACTGTTAACGTGTTATTAAAAGGCGTAGTGTAATTGTTAGATTGTTACGCTAGGAATGTAACTGATTAATTACATTATATATATTCATGACCGTTGTATACAGTGGCGATATAAAATTGATCACCTACGGTTATGGTGAACATTCATTTTCATTAACGCGGGATATATTACAATTAAAAAAAACAGTATATTTTCATGTGTTT
>DWPA01004138.1:0-13180 GCA_018251375.1 Calpodes ethlius | reverse complement strand
AATTATTTTCATAATTTTCGTCTGGTCATCGGTATGTTGTTATGTTTGCCAATGAGTTTACAAATAAATAAAAATGTTTTGCCTTTTTTTCCCGTCTGCGTAAAGTCCAAATAGAAGTTCTATTTTGAAAAATAAATATGATATCAGTTTATAGAATTCCACGTAAATATTTTTCTTTTCTTTACTTTTTCAGTTTTTCTTAATTTCCTAACTTTACATAATACGTATTCCGAATCCAGCCATAAGACAGAACAGATTTTATTATGATAAAACCCCATTGCATTAAATTGAAGTACTCTGAATAAATTATAAAAATATGAATAATGAAAACGATACAATCCATCTGTTATTCAAAATTTGTGAATATTCAATACGACGTTCCCGCGGAGCGATGACAACGCTTGAATAAAGTCATTTCTTACTAAGTTTTCAGTCTCTATGACCCAGTTACTCTACCTTTATCTATATTTTGCGGATTGAATAAAATCGATGAAATTTGTTACGAAAAGCCATAGGTTAGTTCACACGCGCTTATAAAAAAATCGATTTAATTTGCAATGTTTATTAAAGCTTATAGTGCTGCCCTCTGTAATAATTATGAATGTATATCTACTCTTTGGAGATCGATTTTCTCTCGGCTCATATTATTTTTCATTGCGCACCTCTTGCCAGTATATATCAGGTATGTCTTTGTCTCTGACTACTCTGCGCTATGCGATTCGGCGTTTGAATAAATAAACTGTATTTGAATTTTGTGCAATGTTTTAAGTTACTTTGAGATGGTGAGACAAAATATCGTTTTGTCGTTAAAGTGAATATATATTTAATTTCAAACAAATAAAAGACACAAATTAACACAACATAAAACAAAACACAAGTAACTGTGACGTCATTCTCTCTATTTGTGACGAAACATTTACGTAATACTTTACAGACATAAATAGTGTGCAAATTTATTTAACAGACGATGTTCCAGGCTAAAAAAAGAAAAAGTATAGAGCCAAGAGTTGTAAAATGAATAGAGAGGAAAGGAAGTTATTAATCAAATGAAAATGTCGCTCACACCAGCCTCGCTGGCCGTTCATAATTTATACCGCTATAAAACAGCGTATCCTTAATCGATTGTCGATAGTTATTTTACATAAACGCTTCGCTGGATTATTTTAGTGGGAAAACTTTCTGCTGAACTAACGTTCGGCGCAATTCTGCTAGGATGCACTTGGGAGACGAATAGATTAACATTTTCTTAGAAACTAAACCGCAGTAAGCGCTACGCTAAGCAGTTTAGACTGGATGAACCGCTCGCTGAATATTTAACAGGAGTTTTAAGTACGTTGGCATTTAAATAAATCGGACCATTGTAACGAGATGATCGTGTGATTATCAGATTTTATTAAAGATGTACATGGGGACGAGGAGCAGATCCAAATAACGACGTGAGCAACAAAACTTACTAATTGGGTTGTGTAGGGTCTACAAAAAAAATCAACTAATTTTTATTCTTAAATAGCGTCTCAAGACTTCTCCGAGTACACGTAACATGACGAAATCATATCATTTCAATTATGTTTGAAACGTCTCAAGCGATCTCAAATTCAATTCCTCACATAATCGATTTCCTATTAATCTTGTATTCGGTATTGGGATTCTATTACGGTACTTCCAATTAGACTAGTTTATAAACGTCACGGAAATATCTGCTTTACTGACTTAACAACTGTTAATACATATTACTAATTGTCTCTCCTGAACATGTTCAGCTTTTAGAGGTGAAATTCGGGTGCGATAATTGGGTTAACGGGCCTATTTCGTCTTTACCCTTTGGGTCTTGTGTTTTGGGAATTAGACGGGTGTAGTCTTAGGTATTTATAAAAGTATTATTTTGTATGCGTTATAATGTCATATTCTTAATAGCTGTATTCATATTACATTGATTGTTGGCTGTTCATTCAAAGGGATCCCTTTATTTTAATAAATGTAATATTCTTATAACAGATTCTCGTGGAATACTGCACATGTCTATTCTACAAGAATAAATCCAAACAACAGTTTGATACTATAAATCTAATAATATTAATGAATGATCTATGAAGACGATCTAATATAAACGTCAATACAATCACATTATTTTCACAATATAAAAATGCCATGCAGGAAAAGTAAAATAAATACACATGTTTTGTGTATAACGTATCCTAGAAATAAAGTTCGGTATGTCACTTAGATAAACTAATGAGCTGAAGGAGTCAGTGGAAATTCGCTGGATTCAGAAGATTTGGGACTGGTCTGAGTGGCGCAAATTAGAGGAGGCCTATGTCCAGCGGACCTTCACAGGCTGATAGATAGATAAATATGTCAGTTAGTCAACGGTTATTACAAATTAAGTTTTTTAATCACAAAAGATCCATAAACTACTTGATAAACACGATAATCGTGTTGCAATAAAACGCAACATTTGTAAAGAATAAATTAATTTGTAAATACGTTAAATAAGAACACATCTCGCACTCCTTGAAGTAAATATTGAAACAGCTAGACACGCGAACATTGCTATGCACAATATTAATGAAGCGAATGTATTATTTATTCCACTTAAACTACCGCTGTTCCTTTATTGTTCGACATTATTTCTAACTGATAATGTAAGGGTTCACCATAATTACCAGTCACTGAACTCATTTCTGTCTGCACGTTGTTTGCCATTTCTCAGAACATTTGTTACAAAGTGTTTACTTGAAAATTCTTTTGTTCTCGCAAAGAACCGTTCCTTTGACAAAAAAAGGTTTTAAGAGTTTCCAACAATCCCTTTAAATTGTTAACTAATTATAAGTCTTCAGGAAGCTAAATAAGATCCGACGTCCTTTGAGGAAATTAGAAAAGGCACATTTTAATTTTCCTTGTTTATCCTACTTACATAATTTTTTTAAATTTTTATAGCAAGTGATGAAGGTTTATCATTTTAATTTAATTTCTTGAATAAATTTAATTTTGTAATGTCTCGTCAACAACAATACACATCAATTATGGATTCAAAGGAACCGTTAGTATTAATTTAATAAGCCCTGACGTAACTTCCGGTATAAAAAGAAAAAGTTTGAGTAACCCGCAATATACGACAAACAATATTTCGATTATAATTTGGCCTTTATTTAAGTTTGACTTCCGGTTATAATATTGCTTAGTTTATCATCCTATATCCATTAGAAATTTCGCAATTATATTGTGTAAGAACAGCATAGATCCTTACTACATAAATATAAAATAAATGCAATATTCGAGACACAAATTAACGGAAAATAAAATTTGTATAGAACAAACGCAAACATGCAAATAACAAGACTAAATGAACTTTGACGCATTAATTGAGGTGTTCCGTCCCCGTCAAACTATAAAGGCCGATATGGCCAACAGTACACTCATTCGAAAACAAAATCATTAGGCGCATACAGGCGGTAGCGTTGACACCAAGGTTAACGCAGATGTGGCAGGAACATTGAAAAAACACTTTTTCATTAATCGCATTTTACATTGATTTGATTCTCAGTGACCCTACTAAATATGTAACCGACAAATAAGTAAACGACCTATGTTATAGTAAGTGCTGACTATTCATACGATGATTCATGACGATAAAACAGTCAAGCAGTGATAGCCTAGTGGTTCGAATTTTGGTTACCGGAACGTGAGGCGTGAGTTCAAATCCTGCACGCATCTCTAATTTTCAAAAAGTTATGTGCGTATTACAAGTAAATTATCACTTGCTTGGGTAATGTGTAAAACATCGTGAGGAAACCTGCACACTCGAGAGTTCGCCATAATGTTCTCCAGGGTGTGTGAAATCCACCAATCCGCACTTGACCAGCGTGGTGTAGTGGCCTGTACCCCTCAGATTGTGTGAGGATACCCGAGCTCAGCAGTGGGACAGTTATGGGTTGTGATTATTTTATTATTTATCGTTAACCAAAAAGATATAGTTCAAGTCCATTCACCACTAGTAAGTTCATAAGTATGAAACCCTTTAACCACTAAAATAAACAGGTAAATTAATAAGAAACATTCAGAAATTCATTCAATGCGGTTCTCTGCGTCCTGCGATTGTGGGTCGTTTGAATTAAAGGCTTTCCTTTGCACTGAGGGGATTTAGCAAATACTTAGACGTAAGTGTGGACTCACCTCGAAAGCTTCACCCATGTGGAAATTTGAGCGATACAATTGCGAAAATGTCATATAACGTCGTGGAAGAATGTAGTTTTATAGTTCGTGACTACGCTCCGTGGTCGATATTCGACCGTAATTCATATTGTTAAAGGTTTACTTCACAGTGACACTTTATTGTTTTACATTTCTAAATGTAGTTGTAACGTGTTACGTGTAAGATTTACTTTTCTGCAATTCTCCCCCGGGGAAACTTTGAGTATATCAAAACAGACACACAAATGAATGCATTATTGTTAAAATTAAAACTTTAAATTTACAAATCCTAGAATCAAGATATTATAATCTAATATATATTAGCTAAGAACCGTTTTGATCGAAACAGTTTTGAAACCAAAATTCTGCATCCAAGTCAGTCGATTCATTCAGGAATCGTGATATAATAGACATAGAGAGATACACACTTATAAAACCTCCCTTTTTACGTTTGGAGCCAAAATAAGCGATGCAAAAAAACTACTTGTACTTGCATACATAGACTCTTATTGATGTCTCCATAGATTGTTATATATAAATATTATGTATTTAACACGGAATTGTAGTGCCGAGGCATATTTATGTAAATCCTATACGCTAAGTAACTCTGTTTCGCTGCGCAATCAGCTTATTCATAATTAGATTCACACTTACTCCTGAGTCTTCCTGCCAGTTTTAAGCGATAATCATAAATAATTTCCATATTGTTTTAAGCACAATCCTCATAGCTCGTCCACTCTACTGAGCCCTACTAAGCGCGATAACGGCTCTCTTATTATAAGGCCGAGACAGAGTAATAAAGAAGCGAAAATCTTAGACAGCAATAAATCTATTTTTATAATTTCGTCCAAAGAACCAACATTCTTCAATAAATCGCTATGCCATCATCTTTAAACGAGCAATATATATATATATATCGGAATATATCTTGGAAACGGCTCCAACGATTTTCTTGATTGTATTCAAAGGGTTTCGGGGGCGATACATCGATCTAGCTAGGTTTTATTTTCAGAAAATGACGTTTTAATCATGTTTTCGTTAAATAAAAACCTCCTACAATATAATTAGAATATAAAGCTAAATCTCGCAACTATTTCCGAAGTCCGAATAGCCGTAGGAAACCCGGATTCAAATCTCGGTACGATTGTTTCTTTATATTTTTTTCTCTTTTTTTCGAATTTGTTCTTTTTGTGAGAAAAAAATATTTTTATTTATGTGGGTAAGGTCAAAATATATTATTTATATTTCATGTGTAAGTAATTTGGATTGTTATAAGCCGGTAAATATAATTCCAAAAAATATGATGTACTAAAAAAACACCAAGCAAAGGTCGGTCATCCAGGGACTAATAGTATAATACGATGAGTATATTACTTATAAATTATTGTTATATTCCGCTTGTCGCTCCGTTCGTTACTGTCTACTGACCCGTTGTTCAGGGAGGCTCTCTAATGTCCTTAAAGTGTGTTTATCGAAGACGTCTGCATACGTGGCAGGTTTTGTGTGCTTAGTTTTCGCTTTCATCGACATCTTACGTCGAGGGCCTATCTGCTTGTCAAATATTGACTATACAGCAATCTTGAATATTAATAGTGGATTCAATTTTATAAACATTCTGTGCGAGTTCTGGAGATGACTCGTCTAAATTTGAGTAGTACACATTTATTATGGATATGTAATACGAAGGGGCGAATATTTCCTGTCAAGAAAGGTGTTATAAAGAGAGATACATATTTGAAATTGAATTAAAACAAACATATTTCGCATAACTCGATAATGTTACGAAGATAATTTGAGATCTGGCATGGCAGCTGACTTGAGGAAAAGAGTGGTAGCCAGCCAAGTAAGCTCACGGCAAGAGAGCACCAATGATATTATTAATGATATGAAAATAAAAATTAAATGGTTACAGGAAGCTTTATCATCAAGCCTCAGGCCTCAAGTTGACACAAATATACTAGATTCATTTGATCGATTTGGAGACAAATCCTGGGAAACATTATATAAAGCTCAATAATTTCGAGTGGTTTCAATCGAATTGGACTAATCATCGAATTAATGTAGTGTGTGACGACCTTAAAAATTTAGGTATTAACTGCACTACCGTAATACAGATAATCAATATAACAAAATTTCTTCGTTACATTGCCAACATTAGTTTCAAGTTTTGCTCTCCGTAACAACATAATTAGACTGAGTGGTTTCACATGGTGAACGACGAAAATATACGGGACGACGTTTGTTTAGTAAAATAAATTCTTGGAATTTGATAGCCTAAACATTATTCATGTAATTGATGTTAAGGTGTCGTGTGAGTAATTTCGACAAATAATAGAAATTAACAAGGCTAAAAATATTTTGTGTTGATTCCTGACATTTACTGGAGTTGACCACCTGACAGCCGTTAACGTGAATTGGCAATATTTAAGTAATCCGTAATACGTTTCCAGAAATGATGGCAGAAGAAAAATGCATTTCTTCTAAACAATTTTCTGATTGTAACCGACTGATAATACAAGTATGATTACTAAAGTTTTCTTACACCATACAATAGGATAGTAAAGATTTAACTATGAGTGAAGTCAGCGATCTTCAGCAATAAAGACCGGACAACGCCATCGCTTGAAAATCGTCGACCAATCCTTAGCGAGGTGAACCAATAACAAAAAGTTTTGGTTTAGATTAAATAATGGAAAGATTAGGTTTTAATATAAGAACCCAAATGAATGAGAATGATGATGACGCGATCTCTAAATAAGCTCTTTTCACTCATTGTTATCGCAAAAAGGAGACAATGTACTAAAAATAACCATTTAATTTTAACCGATTAATTCTAAAATAACCATGTGAAATTATTCACCTGTATGTGTTCGCTACTTCACCTCGGCTTTCAGGTGTTTTACGTAATGGCAACAGATAGAATTAAAATGTACTCCCAAGTTAACTGTGTTTAGATATCGTTGTTTTATTTATTTATTAGGTCTGCCAACAATTGTTACTCGATAGCATGAAAAATTAATAATACACAGGGTTCTTATAACTTCTCAACCTATTACATTCAAACACCGCGTTTAAGAAGTACAATTATAACTTACTTTCCATCTATTGTGTTTTATGGCCAGAATTTGTTGCCATGAAGATACTGTTGGGTTGGGGTCTCTCTTCAGAACTGAAAAGTTTTAGAGCATGATATAGGATACTACAGCCATGCTGATCCGTATTAGCGCACGTAAAGCCGCGTGGACGTTTTGGATTAGTGGCCAGCACAAGGTACATAGTTTTTTAAAACTACCTTCGTTATTTCTATCGATCACTTTATCGTAATAAAATTAATGGGCAGCAAAGTAGACACTATTGAGTGTGCAAAGAAAAATTTAATCACACAACAGTTTTTTAATACAACATAATTTCTGTCAGGTTTGGATCAGGTATAAAAAATGTTTATAGGAATTCATTTAATTTAAGAAGAAAATCAGTAAAATAATTTCTCCCAGAAATACCTCGATAAAACAACGGTTCGGGATTTTTAAATTAAAAAATAATATACTGTTTTTACCTATTGCTACTCCAAAAACAATATTATTATTACGTGAGTAAAGTGGGTTTCGGTAGATTTACACCCACATTTCCAAACTCGACTTTACTCCCGACATGAAGTCCAGAGGTCAATCGGTCGTGGGGCGAAAGACGTAGGCCTGCGTTATGAATTACGGGTCATTTGTAAAGGGCCTCTTTAGGGCTATTTCTCAAAGTCGGCCTTTCTGTCTATATTGCTATAAGCACTTAATAATTATTGCTTATTTATTATCCCCATTTATTTTCTTGTGTCACATTTAGTTTTTAGTTAAACAATGGTTTAACTATAATCATCAGTGGCAAAATGTTAATAGTTCAGTTATTTCAAATTAATTCTCCAAACGAAGATGAACTGGAAACCTTAAATTTAGATATTCGGACCAACAAATCAACATCATTAGTTTATTTTTGGAACTATGCATCATACGAGCAGACGTTTCATCTGATGGTAGGTGGTTTTCGTCACCAAAGAGCGCACTCTACACTATAACGGCTGAAAAAAAAATTGGAGAACCCTCAATGTTATTGGTGACCCTCCAATCGTTATTATTACAACCCATAATAACTTACTTGACTCTCCAATGCTACAACAGAAATCCTTATAAAACACGTTCGATTTTAGAAGGAAAAATTCAACGATGACGCGAGCTGATTGCACTTTAAACTAAAATATGTGGTACGGCTTTAAATATGAACTTAACTCGTTCGGGGAAGACATTACTTTTACCTTCATTATTTTATTTTGGAAATCTTTAACATCAAACATACATATCGATGTAAATAATATAAATACGTATGGAGCATAGCAGCAGCAAAGCAGAGTTCATTATTCAGATAGAGATTCGGATCGCTTTGTGTAGCACAGCCTTTAATTAAAGATTCGCTAATCCCAAGATCCCGTTGGACAGTGAATTAAAAGTTTACCGAGTACCGAATAAAAAAAAGACAAACAGAGAAGAATTGGTCCACAATTCTGCATATAAGGCATCCTTTCTTTCCATCTTTTTCTTTCTTTACCGATAAAGCATCACTGATGCTTATGGTTTACTGATATATAGACTAGAGTACTACTACCATTAGGCAGCCTTCTCATTTACCGCCTGTACATAATGAAAATATATTATGCGTATCTGATGTGCAACTTTAGAGCCCTGAAAGACTCATACATCCAAAAAATTATATAAACGTGAACCAATTGGGCTTCCGACCACCAGCAATATTGAAATCGGTAATTGTAAGCTGATGGACTATTGCCTTAACTTACGCTTAAGTAGCCGCGATAGTTCTCCTGGTATATATATATAAATGTAAATTCTTTGGAACTTATCCTTTTAACGTTAATATGTCGTAAACGGATTTTTGAATCAAATAATGTTCTTCGGAAATCTATTTCATTTTTGAATGACACCTGTATTATGAAGTAAACAAGAAAAGAATCCCCATATCACGTATAAATTATATATCATGAGAAAATAGTATCATCGTGATTAATATGTATAATCCCATGCCCAATTATAGATTTCTAGTACTGGATTACTGATTAAAATTTCGGACACACGAATGAATAGATGGATATGACGAAATAAAGATTTCCATAAGAGGAATTCTAAAAATGATATTAACAAGGGTGGTAAATATTTTAACACAAATGATGGCCTATTGTTCTAAGCCGCTAAGGCTACCGTTATGCTCGAAGGCAATTAGTTGAGGAAAATTAAAGTACTCAAGCTTCGTTTACTTAAGTCTCCCTGGGTCGAAGTGATTCCAAGTTTGACTAAAAACTAATCCAATTAGTGTCGAGTACTTTAAACTAAACTTGTTTGTTGAAAATGTAAATCACTGAAACCTAGAATGCCAGAAATAAACGTTTTGGGAACGCACCTGTTACTTAAAATTAGAGAAATCTTTAACCTCCTTCCATAGCCCACTTAGAGGTGACCGTTCTGTGAACTTACTTAATACTAAGAAAGTAAGAAATTTATTTCTATGAATTATACATGTCTCGTTGTAAATACCTCAGAAGAAGTAGTAGTATAAGATAGATTTTATATTATAAATAGCTGATCAATAAGTTCTGTAATATCCAATAATAACGACGTTATCCTATGGTCCTGATAATCGTTCATCTTAATGTGGCGCAAAGCCAGAGTCTCTTAAAATCAGTTAAATGAACAATCACTGGTGCTGCTGGTAAGATCAAAAATCTCTCCATTAGATCCTCAAGCAATAAAAATTAAAACCTTGATCACGACTGCAAATAAAACTAGTCCAACGCGAATAGCTGCCAACAAATACAGGCTCCATTCAAAGCAACCTGTATACTGTTTAATATTCACGAAGGGGATAGTATCGGATCGGATCCCAGACATCTTCGGATGCGAGGGGTTATCGGATCCAACTACTTACAAATTTGCGTGCGGAAATCGTCTTTTTCTTTACAACCAGCTGAACGGACAGGGCCGGGTTTACTTTGTTAATTTATTCCGGGACTAGGAGGCAGTGAAGGTATATCGAGCTTACAGGGGAACAAATTCAAGGTTTTCTTATTCACTAAACGGACGTATTCTGGTTATCCACTAATTGGGCACTTAACCAACTTAAAACAGGGTTACAGTTCTGTTGAATAAATAGAAGCGATTTGGGGCGTCAAGGAGGATTACTCTCATAAAATCCGGGCCAATCTGAATCTTCTCATCTAGTCTTTTCATTGAAGGTCACTGAGTTTTGTAATGTCCTACGTAATCCCATTGGAAGGTATACTTTAATTAAAGAGTTTGAAAGGACTAAGTTACTTTGTGCCGGTAATTTATCATGTTATCTTGCTTTTGGCTCTGGATGCTCACACACAACGGTGAATATATACTTCCTACATATCTACAATCACCTTTACAGTAACGAAATAGTTTTAAAACTTTTATACCAATTTAAATTTGAGGTAGTCAATCTCAGTCTCTGGTAGTTACCACACATATGTGATTGCGTGTAAACTTAGGGAAAATTTGAAATTTTACTTAGACCACAATATTTAATCCTTATTTAAATAAAAACCCGTATTAAAATTATTCCATATAAGCACATAATACCAAAATCGATCCTATATGTCCGGAACAAAAGATCTATGTTTAAACCTCGCTGTTTATATATCTAAACATAATTTTCTATCAGTTGTTTCCGTAAAAAACTACCAAGAGATCGTCTGACCGCCACTTCAGTTTCTAATTTATTCCTACCAACCCTGGTTAAAGCTACTTTTTTGCCATTATTTAAATAGGATCGTGTTTTATCTCTCTTTGATAACAGGAACTTAATCGAATTCGTTTTTCCTACAAACAACTTAGAATCGTTAAGGCAGCGAAATTTAATGAAAAAATATGACAAAGGGAAATTTTCTCTGATCTCATAAATATATTCTAAGACCTACATAATAAGTCAGGTCTGTCCTCGTAAGTAGGGACGTATATTACATACATTTTTATCCCAGAACTTCATTGAATTGACGATCATAAAATATGGCGATATCTTTTAGTTCTCACCCCAGGACATCAATAAAACTAAAGGCATAACGGATAAAAGACTGCTACTTTTCTGGCACTACGACTAAAACATTTTAAGGTAAATTATAGAAAGGAGGTATGTAATAACTCATAATACATAGGTACAAACAAGATCAAACTACATCGTACAGAACCTTTCGTCATATCCTCTCATGTTTTTCACCAAGGTGCACTGCAAGCAAGGGAAATTGACCTTCACTTACAACTCAATCCAATGTTACTATCTGATATAAACTAAATTGTAGACTACATCTAGCGATAGATAAACTGCAGAGTTGAACGAGGTGGCATTGTTCATTAAATCACTTTATGCTGTCACTGAGCAACGACCACATCGTTGAATAAATTCACAGAAGCAATACTAGTAAAGTGCTTGAGACATGAAGCGCGGGGCCGCATTACTCGAGTGTCCGCTGACAGCCGGATAATGCGCCCACATTTGCAGTAATGCAGTCACCGCTGAATTTGTTGCTTCTTGCTCTAAGCACTTCTGAATTGTGAAATTACTTCCATTTTATGTAACGTCAAATTTATCTACGGTACTTTATGTGCATAAAAGGGCTGAGCAGAGCTTTGCGGTAGTTCGGAAGAGGTTACAAATCAAGCTTTGGTACACTAAGAATATAAAATATTCGCGATGAAAATTTAAACATAAAACTTTATTATACATACTTCACATAATTATGACTGTTAGAATAAGGCACATAATAATAAAATGTTGAAACTATAACTATCAAGAAGACTTCGAAAAACCTTCAAATGAGGATCCGAATCCTGAGTAAAACATTGCGAGTTCATTTCCCAACTGGGACCGTTATTCATTCGTAAAATGACATAGCCCACTAACCCGGCCTTCACCTTGTCTGGAGCATTTTAAATCTGACGCGTTCGTTATAAAGGGTTCCATATTATTTTACTTACTAACTTTTAACAGCTAGAACATACCTTGATATCGAGACTACCAATTTTGTTATTTGAGATCTCACCAGATGAACAGAATGATCCAGCATTCTCCACTTCCACAACAAAGTTAACTCCTTCGCCCTACTCGTCTTCGTAGTCTGTTCTAGGCAATGTAACAATTGTATCAGGATGTGATAGCCCCATTCCTGTATGAGCGACCCTTTTCGGTACAAGCGCGCCCTTTGAGAGCGTCAAACGACGTTTGTGCAGTAATTACTCTAGCGCTTTCCCTTTAAGCTATACACGCTGGGTGTTCAGCGAAAATGGGTTAATGAGTGATAATTATTCTAGTGCAGTTAACAAATGGTGGCGGGTTGGCCTATTTTGCTCTGAAATTAAAACAACGCTGGCTTTATTTATTGCCGTATTTGTTATTGTAATTTTGACAGATCTGATGATTGGATGTTCAATTAACTACGTAATTACGTTTGATTACGTGTACGGATATAAAAACATAATTATGCATGTGTTCATGTACTAAGTGACTTATATAATTGATTTTTATTGTCATGTCGTAATATGTTGTCGTTTTGTAGCTTTATTAAGGTAATGATATACAAATGCCACTTAATTACCTTTTTATTTAGGGTAGAGAACTGTATAATATTATGAAATGGGAACTTTGTCATTTTCTTTATAGGATTATAAACGATACATTTAATCATGTGATGATCTTTAGCAAAGTTGTTGTGTAAGAGCCCACGAAGGTTTCTAATTTGGTACGACCTATTTTCGACAGGTGGCGCCACTGTCATTCCAATTAATTTTATATACATATTTCTGTGGCAGCTCGTGTTCGCGTAGCAACGCGCGCAGGGTTCAGCTAGTAGGAAATAAATACGAATACTGTGCGCATGAAAGAAAAAAAAAATCGTTTCAAAAAATTTGACGTTTCA
>DWPA01004137.1:0-13181 GCA_018251375.1 Calpodes ethlius | reverse complement strand
ATAAATTTAAATTTGTTTAATTTAAATTTAAACAAATGTCTGTATACGCACATACCGTAATTTACTATTAGGAGACTTTAAGATATTGAAGATAAAATTAGATTTTATTTTTAATATAATAAAATAAAAAACTAAATAATAATAGAGAATATCAGAGTATTCTATGAATATTTCTACGATTACAAATATTTATAATTTATATTAATTTTGGAGGAAATGATTTGTGAGTATCTACCTTCATCGTAAAAACGCAAAAATTTGCGTAAAACAAAAGACAATTTGAATTTCGAACGGTAGTATCTGAATCTTCAAACATTCATTCTAATACCTGTGTTTATTGAACAGTCGAAATATTTTCTCTTGTAATCTAAGAACCGTTCATAACGGCGATGCGATGGTGATACCATCGTGGGAACGGGCATTACTGCAAGATTCTCGTGAATATTTCATGAAACTCACCACTTTTATATCTCTATCGCCCATTGTGTTGGTAATAGTGGAATCAAATATCTATTGTGGTTTTTGTACTGGACATAGAGTATAAAATTTAAAAACGGAATACGTTGTTTTTTGAAACTGACGTTTCGGAATTATTTTTTTTTATTTTCATTATGCCAGTTGTGAATGACACTATAGGAATTTTAATATCTATTATTCTATAGTGTGTAAGTTATTTATTTTTATACAAGCACTTATGTAAAAGTATTGTTTAATCAAAGCTTGGATTTTTATAAATATGTATCCACACACTGCTCTTTAAATGCCATTATTATTAATTATATACTTCATTTTATAATAATATATTCCCGGACAAATAAACGAAAACACCTAAAAATGTTTTAACTTAAAAAAATTAACTCATATTTTTTACGTCGTTACCTTATTGGCACAATAAATTAGCATTTTATATATTGTTCTCAATTTAAATTTTGAAATTTTAATTATCGAATAATGCAAAACGCCTCAATTCTGTCTTGAACTACTTGGAAGCGATCTACGATTTATTATATTTAGTCGAATATATAAATATTTGGTATAAATATATACGTTAAATATATATGTTTAAAAGAAAATACGTTATTTATACAACTCAGTTATTTATTTCTTTGAAATGTCACTGTTTCCTGCAAGCGGTTGTTTACACAGACCGTTTAAACTATATTCGAGTGACCTGCATTAATTAATATATCACAGTATTAAACTTAGGTGCTACGCTACACTACGGTACTTCTTAAGTTTTAAACATAAATGCAAAACACCGACCCGCTAGATATTCAAATGAGGAATGCAAAAATAACAGATTAATTATAAAACAAAAACCTCATTTTATTAAATTAAAAACAAAACTTCAACAAGGTAAGCGAGCTCGAGCTGCGGATCAACACATCGGTTCTAGGAACGTTAACGGTTAAACAACGAACGTTTATAAATCAGTTATCACACTTGTCACAGTCCTGATGGAGAGGAGACGAGATCATCGGAGACGGGGTGAGGTGAGGTCACCAGGGCCGCCACATCGACTGGGCGGGGTCTGTTTCGGAGGCGGGGCTGTGCGGCGGTGAAGGCGGCGCGTACGCTCTTTTCGCACCGATCGCCTCGCCTTCCGAAGGTATCTCCGCTGGTCTCTTCAATCCTCTTTCCATTAAGGTAGACCTCGGCCCTTGCGGCTGAGGATGAGGGTGCGGTGCCGGCGCTATCGGCTGAAGCGGTGTCGGCCTCGCGACTCCTCCGGGCGCGATAGGTTGAGGTTGCACTACCTGAGGATTTTCTAGCCTTCTGATGCAATTGCTCAAATGCTGCAGCAACCTCGCCCCCGCTTGAGGGTCCACCGGACCTTGGCGCTGCATGGCATTCGCCGCCAACGTAGCGTTCGCGATGAACTGTGACACTTCAGTCGCGCACTGCGTGAAACCGGCGCGGAACCGTTCCGCGTACGACATTTCAGGCTTTAGCACTAACTGTCCACGTCGCTTCAGGCTGTGGAGATGGCGGACGGTGAGTTCCAAAATGTCTGCCTTCTCCAGCTTGGATACATTTTCTCCTTCCGCTTGGAGAGCGGTCACCATCAAATCCTTTAGTTCGTCGAGGCAGCGGTTGATGCGCGCTCGACGTTTCCTCTCCAGCATGGGTTTCATGACCTTTCTGTACTGATAGGTCCGGGAGACCGGCTCCTCGTCGGGGCAGTGCGAGGGCGGATGAAAGGCCCCGTGCGGCGGGGACATAGTTCTCGCGGGTAGGATCATTTGTGTTGCGCTCGCGACGGTCTGTAAGCGAATGGCGCGCGCGCCGCCCGCCACGCTACTTTTATGCGCCCTACACCGATTGTGGCAAAACGCCCGTGATAAAAATAGGGGTGCCACTGCCACGCGCAAAGGTGACGTCGGGCTTTGATTTTTATTACTATCTAAGGTAACTCAGGACTGTCAGTACTAAACTGTTTCGTATTAAAAAATATTGCTAAGTAAATTTTTTTATACCTAAATATTATATGTATTCAATATTCATTAAAACTTCAATTACATTTTTTTTAATAAAAGTTGTTTTGCTAATTGTATTAAAACCGACACATAAGTACTGAAACACATGTAAAACTTAAATAATATAATATACTTACCGAATGATATTCTTTTTATAATTAATCAAAAAATTGTAAATTTCTTCCCTTTTTACACATAGTATTAAAATGGTGGGTATACAAAATAAGTGTAGTTAATAATTTTATTTATAGATAAACGTTGGAACTTAGATATCGATATATTACTATTTTTATTTTAGGCTCAATGATATTGTCTACAGAAAATTCTAGAGATACATTCGCTGTATTTTTAAATATATAAATCATTGCATAAAACACAAAAAAAATCAATTACTATTAAGTTTTCTTAATTTGCGCTTTCTGCCTATAGCAGCTGTCTACTTCTACCAAGGGTGTCAGCTGATCGCACCTGGGCACACGTTCCCACGCGGCCCCTAAGACGCGCGGTAAGTCCCCTTGCGTGCACAATGACGTCACCATATAAGAACAGACCCGTGGCAGATCATTAAATCACTGTCACCATCTTTAAACATGGGGACAAATTAATATTGTGACTGAACTTCTTACAATGCATCAGTACTACTAGTACGTACTTTTTAAGTATATTTCAAGCTTAATTTTACTTTATAACTAATTCTATTAATATCGGTCAATTACAATACCAGTGAAAAATACTATACACATTTAGTAAATAAATGTTCTGATAAATAATAAAAGTTTAAATAAATAATATTTCAGAAAGTATCGGTGCGACAACCCTGCGTAGGCGGCGCAAGCGCAGGTCCCCGCGACACGCCGCGTGTTATCTCGTCGGTCATACAGACAGACAACGAATAGAAATTACTGTAGCGACTTTTTACAGCTTGGGCGTGTATAGTGGTTATCAGCGCGCACTTAGAAAACTACGGCCAAGATTGCTTTGTAGAAATTTGTTTTGCTTCAACCTACTTAGGTCGTACAGATAATTCATAGTCCAGTTTATAAAATAATTTATATCTTTAATTTCAAATACATTTAATGTACCGTTTTGCTTTAGTTTAAAAAAATTCTTTGACTAATAAAACGTTGTTTTACGTCATTATGAGTTATGTGTTCATAAATTTTCCTTGCAACTAATCGGTGACGCTTATATTGTCTTTTTTCAAATAATCTAGTGACCTTTACAGTGTACGCAGACAGAAGCATACGTTAGTGATTCCCAACAATAACAACCTACAAGGCGTCTGTCAGTAACCAATAACTATTTAAAACAAACCATTTCAAAACCGCATTAACATTGCCCAACCAATGCAGTCAGTCTAAATCTCTTTAACCCTAACACAATCCATCAACGTCTGCAACCATTACTCCCTGACAGTTCGGTAATCTCAACTCGTATAACAGCGGTCTTAATTAGTCATTCAAAACAATAACATTCGCCATATCGGCTTGCAAAGGTGTGAGTCGTTCCCAGCTCCGCTAGTCAACTCCACACCGACCCATTGTGAGGTCGAAAATGCCGTGACGCTACTTACTCCAATTCTGTCTCGCCGGCCAGACTGCGAAACGTCTTAACCGTCGACACGTTCCTTCTTGTCGAGCGAAAAGTACCGCTGTAAGAAACTGCGCGCGGCGCTTACTACCTCTCGTCGCCGATAAGGAATACTCGCTGAAGACAAGAAGGTCGTAAGTCACGCGATTCTCTTAGAGAATCAGACGTTTGTCTTTGGAAGGCGGCGTCGTGGGAAAGCCCGTGCCGCGCGCGTTCCCACACACTCGGCCGGCACAAGCCAACCGATAAATTATCATAATTCCATTGTGAGTGAGACGGTACTAAGAAATTTTATACTTCATCAATCGCCGCTTTGAATACATTAGCGCGTGGATTCGACGCTTTGTTGAGTGATGACGCAAGGAGCCGGGATCGGGACCCAATAGATGCGTCTTGTTTATTCTAGCACGTATGACAACAACAGTTATTCCAAATGTGTCATGAGCCTTACATGATTCATTGTACATCTAGTTTATATATTTGAGACTACACACTTTTCTAGATCAATGAAAAAGAAAAAGTAATAAATACAAAGACTACAGAGGTTTAGATTTCAAGCTAAACTATAATGAAGAAAATCGATGAAAAGACATCTTTTGTATGTATTTCGTTAAGAATTAATAAATTATCTCACAATATTTTCCTTTCTTCAACTCGTAACCAAGCTTATAGCGAAATTAGATATCTATTGACGCCATGTTGTTATTGCTTCAAAGTAGATTACTTTTATACTCTTTTCTGTTAAAATTAAGTGGGTAAGAACTATAATTATTAAGTTATTGTTTTCATTATGATATAAAATTATGATGTTTAGATGATGTAATAATTTATGTAAAATTCCTATTGATCAATAATTATAACATAAAAGTATTTAAGTTGATGGACGAAAAGAAGATTTTTTACAATTTCTTCTCTTAAATGACTTTTTTTTTCTTAGTTTTTTACTTAAATATTTTTAACTAAATAATCGCTTATTTATACCCAAAAAAAGTAAAAATCATTTTTTTTTAATCGCTTTTAATTTTGTATGTTATTTTTCTCTTAGCGATGACAAATATTATTCAATTCATATTCTCTACATAGGTATAAAACAGTGATTTAAAACCACGCAGTATTCATAAAAAATACAGCACGTTCCCCCCTCTTTACATTACAAAACATCCACTCAGTTATATGACTTAATAGTGATGTCCAACCATTGAAATCACAAGACGAAGTATCCGAAAAGATTTGCTTAACGATAAGATCTCACTGAGCCGCCGGCTGTCCCGTTTGAAGCAATAAAGTCCTCAACCTGACTTCCACTGTCCGTTATTTCATAGAAGTCCATTTAATATTGTGGCGGCCCGTTCGTGCCCTTATAAATAAGTCAAACTGTTGAACAAAATATACCTGCAGGAATATGCTAATTACAAACATAACCAATAGTAATAATTACCAGGTCCATTGTAACGTTGTAAAATAATGTATTGTATTGATCTGAAACAAAGCTTTCTTAAAAAATTATCACTATTTAAACATTTTTTAAAACATCACATGAATTACTAAACTACTTAATTCTGCAATCATAAGTACAAAATAAAATGTACTTTATTGCGTAAAAAAACAATCAAAATAGGATTTGATATCATCATTAAGATCGGTATCTTTTTGTGACTACTCTGTAAACCATTCGATAGCAGTTGGAGACATATTTTGCAGATATATGTTTAATATAATATTGTGGACTTTCGTTATGTTATTAAGTGTATTTCCATACAATGTATAAATCGAATAACTTTAGTGCGGAACTAAATCTAAGGATATTACTTTGATTCTCAATCATACCCTAAAAAACTACTTTTATCAATACAAATAGAATACAATACCGAAATCAAATGCCTCACGTAATATTTATAAACGAACTGGATTATTCGACCTTCTGCGTATTTATAGTTCCATTGACATCCTCATATCCGCTTCTCACTACATCACTAGTGCAGTAGACTGTGAGACGCTGTGATATCCTTAATAGGCAAGATTGTAATATAAGAAATTGAAATTATATACCTATATACAACAACGTTGAAATTAATTAGTTATTTATTATGATATACCTATTTGTACCAGTATTTAACTCGATAAAGTAAATATAATTTAAAATGTTCAATTTTATTTCATAATTAATGCAATAAATTATTGATATTGATAACAACTTCCCTAACGATTACTAAATGGACGAGTTTGTAAATATTTGTAATTTAGTAACAGAATTAAGCTAAACTGACAGTCCTGACTTCAACAGTCCTCTGACTGCCGAAGAGTAACAAACTGATACTAAGAACAACATTTACTAACTAACAACAGTCCCTCCTACAGTTCTATTCAAGGCCTTTCACACATATTCATAGGCGGCAGAGGATGATGGCATTGAAAGATCTCTTGCTATCCTTATTCCATAAAAACCTCTAAAGATCGTAGGCAAGTTTCCTTTTCATTTGCAAAAGCTTACCTTCGGCGACATAATAAACGTGATAGAAATATATTGATGTACTATTAATACTGTTAACCATTATAGAAATTAACTATAATAAAATTCTCATAAAAGTTGTCGCATTAGCGTTACAATATATTTTTAAATATTTAAAACGTTATTATTATTATAAAAAAATATCATTTTTTTTTAATTACAATAATACTTTTTATATTTACCTATTATAGGGATACTGTTACTTCTAATTTAATTGAAAAAATTAATAGCGAAAACACTTTGTAACCCTGTTAAAAATAAATTGATAAATAATTTTAAGGACTAAGAACAAATTTTTATACAACTCACGAATTTGTGACTGTGCTGTTTACTACTGAGGAGTTTATCTCCTGGACTCGTTCATAAGAGAAGTATTAGGTGATATTTATCATAAAGATGCATTGTCATAGGAACTGAAGCAGTATGTCAAAATTTGACCTTCATAGGACAAAACGAAGTAGTCCTTATTCAGCTTACAATGTCTGACTCAAACAAACATACTAAAACCCTGCAATTTAAATAAAATACATGATTAAAGTGTGATCTATTATAATTAAAGTTTACCTGAAGAAGAATTATAGCTAATAGATTATGCAATATTGGTAATTACAAATATTTATTGAAGAAAATAAACCTTTTATTACTATCAATTCAAAGTAATCTTTTTGAAAATGAGTTACGGTTTAATTTCGATTGCAGAGCGGGATCTATAAATCTTTTACTATAAAGCTTCTGTCATGGTAGTATAATTAGTTGTATATTTATTATATCATAATTATTAAGGTAATGACACATAGGATAATAATTATGATCACATCTAAGAAGTCATCGGGACTATCTATCTTTTTATAGCTAAATATCACCAATAGTGTTGCGTCAGTATCGCTGCTAATCTTTTTTTATTCAATATACTTTTTTCATATTACTCAAGAAAATATAATAGTTATGACTCGAGATCCTCTGTTTAATTCGTTTTCACTACTGATAACTTTAAAGTGTTAAGAAAATCGATTGAGGCAAATAAGTCTTGGCTTCATTCATCAGCTCAGATAATTATATTTTTAGGCTCTTAAATGAAAAGGAATGCATTGCATTGCAAGAAATAATTGTAAATAACGTAAACATCGAGAAGTTCTTCCTTCTAGGGCTTTATTTCTTAACTGTTTTATGATGAGACCTATTGGCACAAAGGCTTGGTGAGTCTATAAAAGAAAATAATACAGTAGGAATTAAAAACTACACAAAATAAACGGTCATCTATCAGATACTCAACTCCATATTGAAGTTGTTTAACTCATTGCCTATTGGCAAACTGTCAAGCCGTGACCGCTTTTCAATACTTTTAATCATATCTTTTACTCATGACTATATCTTTTATTCATAGCCGTCACTCTTTACTACTTTGTAAACTAAGTAGGACATTCGATTACTAATCTTTAACAGTTAGTTACTAAAAGATTATCGATGTGGGAACTTCTTATTTGTGTATTTAGTATTTAATATTGTATGTCAATATATGACATAATTTAAAAAGTATAAAATAATTATTCATTAATTTGTCTGTCAAAGTGTTAATACTTGCTTTAATTTGGAACAGTTATAAAACTAATATTTCTGTAATAGGTTTCTATGTTAATATTTACGTGAATAATTGAAATGTTAGCTGCAAGATTCAAACATTTATTTGGCGAAACGAAAGTCTTGAGTATGTGAAAAAAATCACATAAAAATACTCCTATCTTAAGAGTAATAATTTTCCTAGTCAGTATAAAAATACTTAAATTTGTGCACACTTAATGTGAACCTAATTCATTACACAATAAAATACAATATGTTTTATTGGACACACTAACAATATACTTGAAAAGCAATATAAACACCTATGTGAGGTGTTGTGGATATCGATGGAATTGGAAAACATAATAAAATAAATAATACTATTATCATATACGAGTACGTTCCTATTACGCCATTATACTACTGATTTGATTTCTTATGTGTTTATATTTTTTCATTTTATTATCCATTACACAATTTAATTGAACAACAAAGTAGGAAGGTATGTATTATCATCACAACCCATAACTATCCCATTACTGGGATCGTGTCACGTCTCATGATGTGAGGGTTATAGGCCATAGTTCACCTTGCTGACCAAGTTTGAGAATAGTATAGTGGCTTTTCAGGTCTGCAGCTTTCCACACAATGTTTTCCTTTATCAAAACAATTGATATTTATTTTAATTTTCAGATACAAGTATTTGAAATAAAGCCACGTTCGAGACATACACGATCATTAACATCAGTACACAAACATATATTAGCATTTACTTAAGTACTAACAATTATTTAAATTTTTAAGTCATTAAAATTTTCTTTGAAGTATGAACGCACTTCCTGAATGTGCTCACAAATGTACCTAATACTCGATACTTATTTGTTATTCTAGTTTAGTAACTCAAATACCTACTTTTTAATGCAACCTTCATCGTGATTAAATAATTTATCGAGTACCAATAACTCCGTAATAACCGATACAGTGCTACCACGAAAACTTTAACGTATCAAGTATCAATTTCCAGAAACTTAACATTCAATATTTGCGTTACCTAAACGACGGGAGTATTGAACTCGAAGCGGCCGATTCGTATTTATTGACATAACTTACAATATCACCGTTTAATCTTGAAAAAATCAACATGACAGTTTAATATTTGCTTTCGGCACTTGATATAAAAAATATCGTACCGAGTAAACAGGTTGGTTGCGTTGCGATACCTAAATATGATATTTTAAAGCATGGTAGCCACACCTGGGCACAAGTTCACTTGTTACTGCCGCACACAAAGGAAATTACGTTAATAACGCGTAATGACTCTAATACGTAACAATATTAGCCATTGGTAATAGGTTAGCACAGATTAGATAATAGATAATAGATATTAGACGTATTTTTGCGGAAATCCCTTTGTTATCGTTAAATAAGCATTAGGTTTTTTAGTGACACGACTGCATGGATTCATACATACATATATTACTCTGTGGTATTCTGTAACTGTCAGTAGGAAAATAACACCCCGGTAATGTCTTACAATTCATTCTTCCAAATCTACTCACAGTAAGGATTTGTTGAAACGATGGCGTAATTTGAATTTCGAAAAGCGTGCGTTAAAACATACTTCGGTAAAATTTATATTTTAATTATAAAACTATCACCCTTTCAGATATGGGTAAAGTACCTTCCTTACTCCACAAAGAAAAAAATATTGGCTAACTTACAATTTATAAACATATTTACGAATGTACTTACCAAATACACCTCAATCATACTTTAAAAGATAATTGGCTAAATAAAGAAGATGGTAAAATACTTTTATTACGTGTATTCCTTCTTATACTAAATCAGCCTAGAGTACTGTCCCTAATCCCATGCCGGTAGACCAGTGTATCAGGTATCGAAAAAGCCGACAAAAGCAAGCCTTGCTCGGTAATAGGATTTTGCGGAAAGATTATAATATCAATATTATTATAAGTCGTTAATATTTTTACTGATATTACTATCTTTTTGTGAAACCAGTTTGGCTAGCTACCACCCCCTTCTTTGAAGCAACCACCAAAACAGAGTCGATATTTTCTTCTCTTTTCATTCATGATGTCAGATCATCTATGGTGTTATTGATGCCCATAGCTCACTATAACCATTAACCATCAAATTACATTAACACTAACCATTAAGTAGTTTACAGGTAATTTACGAATTATCTAGATAAAATACCCGACTTATCTATTCATTGTAAAATATTGACTCTTGTATTCACAAACAATTCTATGAGGTCTCACAGTAAAATGGAAATATTAGTAACATTTTACACCTTTAAACCTTTCTCGTGAATCATTCTTGAAGCAGATAATATCCGCAACAAATCTTAGTAATTTTCAAAATGTGATTCAAACAAAAATACCTTATTTTATAACATATAGAGAAGCCTGTTCCCAATTAATACTTCAACGCAGTACCTAAAGATACAAGAGTACAGCAAAGGTGACTCGTGGCGTACCGGAGATGTAATATACACAGCTATACAATAGTGTACATTAGGCTCTCTAAATATTTGAGTGAATGTTTGCACAACCCGCGCGGTGCGGGCGTGGCGGTAGGCGTGCGCGCAAAGTCACTACAAACCACTCATTGTAGTATTATCGAATGTACTCGGGTATATTTGTGGAACTGATACTGGAAATTTATTGCTGATGCACAAATATTGCTAGTCTATGTCTGGTATAAGGGCTTATTCATCCTTGATTCAATGCGCGTCTCTTATGAATCATTTCTAGTAATTAATGTGAAAGCGAGTGAAATCGGTACTACTGAGTCAATCTGTTATTTAACCATCCACCAATATTTTTGACGGTAGATTATACATATATATATATATATATACATAGATATATATATGACAAACATATACTCATAACACATGGAAACATTTTACAATTACAATTTAAAAACTAAAAACACGCTTTTATGCTGCAAATAAGACATTAGTTGCACTATTCACCATTAAAGAGATCTCTCGTCTGAAATAGTCCCTAAGTATAGTATCAGATAATACTTGTCACAAAAATGCATTATTATCTTAAATAAAGCAATGTGTCAAATTTCACCTTCGCAAAATAAACGAATTAGTTGTAATTCAATTTGCAAGATTTGTCCGTCCTAAAATAACGTTCATTGCAAATTATGTATAAGGTTATTAATTAGCGGAGTATTCTTAATTTTGACAGTTCTAACTTCGTTCAAATATTAGCTATTAAACAAAAACAGTTGCTTAAGTAATTACTTGAGTTTAAGTAATTGACTTACTAAAGAAAGTATAAGTTTTGTTTATCTGGAAAACTATAACGCTCCTGAAATAAGTCGTGATGTTTTGAGATACTCTCATTGTAAACCTACAGAGGAATAAACTTACAGGTTAAAGATGTCCGTGGGCGATAAAGTCCACACAACAGGCAGCAGCTACTGGCGATTGTTGCCGACATAATATCCTCTCTTTGTTATGGAAATCGGTCTTACGACATACTAGCAACTGCGACTGGCGCGCATGGGTTTGGTTAGTACCGTAATTTCGTTACGGATATAAGTAATGCTTTATGGTTTTTTGACTGTTTCTATAAATGTTTAGGGTGAAAGATGAATTGTTTGACAATGTAACCGATGCATGGAGTAAGTTAAAATTTAAAAGAGTTTATCTTTTGTATTATATTGATTGATTTGTTGTAATATAATTTGATTGTATGCGAATAAATAAAATAAAAAACCAACTAAAATATTAATTGAATTAAAAAATATTAAACATGGCAAGTATCTGGTAATCGTCGTAATAAACGGAATGTTTCAACGAAATTGTTAAAATGGCAATTATTTTTATTGACGATATTATTTAAATAAAATGAACTCTAAGTATAAATTCAAACTTATCATCAGTTAGGTACTGATTTATTATAGGTATGTGTGGTAATGATTATATCTTCCTTACATGCTGAATGTCTAAAATATAGTTACGGTAATAATCGACCTTCAATTAGAATAAATCGCGCCATTCCCAATCCTGCTTGAATTTTTAAAAAATCCTTGTCTTTGTCTTATCACTTGTCTAAGTCGTAAAGGACGCTAAGTACAAAATTTTAATTTTTTACTTCAAGTATTTTTTCTATTTTTTTTACTCCGTTGACACAAATAGACGTTTAAAAATATTTACAAGTACCTTGTCAATCATTCGGCGTATTTCAATGGTAAAACAATCTATTTTGGGACCGGATTAAGATAATACCGATAATATTTCACAGCAAAGTACTTTGAGCCGACAACAGATTGAACGATTGTCGGCATTGATATGGCGAGTTTTTAATCTAAGAGATAAGTAATTAAAAAATCTAAGTCAACTTTCGTTCTAAACTACCTGTGTAATTAAAAAAATAACAAGAAAAAAAAATCTTTAACTTTCATTTTTAATCCTCTCTCTCTTTTTTATTTTGATTATAAAAATAAAGATATAACACAAAAAAAAACATAAATTATTCATGATTCGGTTATATTTCATTCCTATACCGCAATTCAGTATTTAAACTATTTCTTAGGACATCGTTGAAAAATGTATTTTTTTTTCTTAATAAAACTTATAACATAAAGAAAATTTATATTCTACACTGATATATATAATATACGTAATATCCCTATGTTACCTGTGTGTCTTGACAATAGATGCCTGTGTGAACACACGCATGCCGCGGCACCCAGGCTGTAAGCCAAGCCTAATTGTGCACTAACTTGACTTGACGGACTCCCTCTTTTTTCTAAACCTCCTGAACCGTGCATGACGGAAGCTAAAACATCCTGACCTACTGGTCTGGCGTGTCCTGATTTTTCTACTACTATTTATTAATTTATTTATTACTTTTTGCACCTTATAAATAGGTTTGTAGACTACAAACGATGATGGACTTATTGATGAATTATTTTCTGACTGTCAACCAATGGCAGTGGGAAAAGAAAAAATATTGTATTAAGTACGTAACTACAATACATTTTTTTACCTATGCACTAAT
>DWPA01004136.1:0-13182 GCA_018251375.1 Calpodes ethlius | reverse complement strand
AAAAACAATGTGACCGATCATTATGAAAATTGGTATTGTATTTACATTTTGCCACAGAGAAGGTATATATGTCCATTAATGTAATTCGCCACCAGGAAGTGCTGTAAAACGCTTGACTTCCAATAGACAATATTTTTTCCTCGGCGAAGTGAGCTGGGCTCGCTCATTTAATATAAAGAACAATGGCAGAATAATATCTGGGTTTAATTTCGCATACGTAACAACGGAACAACTTAATATTCAACTTATAATATAAATATTTTTTCTACGATTTTTCAGTATTTCATATCTTTTCACAAGAGCCGGAGTTATTTTATGATAAAAAAAACATATTATCAATTGTTACAATGAATAGTTGTGTGACATGTACAATCATAGGGACGTTATGGATGTCATTGGTCTGGGTCGATTATTATATGAGCGACTAATATAATCGACTCTTCTAGGATTTTTTTTTGATTTCTGTTTTTTTTTTTTATTTTATCTTTACAACCTGATATTAATAAAGCAATATTTTTAGACTAATAAAACTTTTAAAACCAATAACGATGGATAATTAATATGATAATAATAATAATTAATTATTAATACATTTTAATTTCTGTTTCATTTATCTTACATAATTACCCCAGTGATACTGTAACGGTAATGTTCTTTGTTCATTCATTACTAAAACTACGAAAATAAACTCATTTGTAGACTTAATTTAATTTTAATTTTGTTTTACTTTATATTATATTATTGTATTTTAATTTTTTTTTTTTTATCTTATTCACTTTTATCATATTTTAACAAGCGGGCTGATTAGGATCCCATGAAGAGTGAGCAGATTTCTGCAACACAAAGCTTCTCATAGTGCAGAGTATGCAAGACATATCCTGGATAAGTCACAATCCATTATATAAGTTAGTACCTAAGATAATCCCCAAATTAATACATTTGTAACTGAATAATGTGTAAGTGGAAATAAATCATTCTTATTTTAGACCCTGGTACTAACGCTGATGTTTAGACATTGTTTAAAACGGTACGCTCCAAATTAATTCTAGACAAATTTAAGTATGGACGTTTGTCATTGTTCTTTAAGTATAGTAAATTACCATGTTATTGTAAAACTTTCCAACATCACTGCAGCAAAACTATTTAAAAATACATTTTTATTAGATCAAATAAAATACGATGACCATTCATAGGTATTTAGTAATCGAATCCAATTGTTAGTCACTATCTTTAAAGTGGTATGAGTATCCGATCAACACGCAAAAATAAATCAGCAGCGCTATCCGTCTGTCACAATTTTACCAATTGTGTACTATAATACTATGCCCGCTAAAATAATAAATAATACTAAAAATAAAGTAGTAAAAATTAAAGAGCTGAAGCATACCCAGAGTTTTTGCGCTCACCATCATGGTCTACATCTCCGCTAATCAGGTGGGATTATTAATTAAAAAAAAGAAAAATATAAAATATTTAATGGCTTCATTCGACGTTTACTAAACTATTCTTAAAAATGTATATATTAAAATATTGCACGGTGGACTGATAGTAACAGTTTCACGCATAAAATAAAAAAAAAAAAAATTGCAACTTTATAGGTATTTATTACGTATTTACTTTTGCATTTCTTTTTTTAATTAATGTAAATTCCTCAACATAACAAGATTGACAAAATCTGATAAAGATTCACCTTTTGAAATCTGGTCTTAAGGCAAAAATCTTCTAATAAAGTTACTTGCCCTCTCTGGCTGATAGGACGTAATTAGCAGAAACAATGGCACCTTGTGCCCGCGATACCGATGACACACGAATGATTCATGAAAACATAATTTAAGAGCCGCAATGTACATACTTATGTACATTGTTATTGAACATTTTTACCTCGAAGTTATGTGAATGAAACACATTCTGGTAAATTCTTGAAGAATCGAAAATAATTGTACATTCCAAAATAGTGCCTAGTGCCTAGTTATTTCTAGAACAAAAAAATAACCCGTTTGCGTGAAAACTGAAAAGATAGAAACAAGTTGAAATATTGAATACTTTTTTGTCTTTGAATGATAGGTACATGGACTTAAAAAACATAACCCTCCTTTTGGCATAGACGGGTTAAAAAGAAAAGTACTTTGATCTCTGTAGCGAAGTATAAACTTTTTAAAAATAAATTATTACTTAAAATAAATGTTTAAAATAAAGAAGCTTGTATAGAATTTTCACCCTAGATGAAATTTTCTGCCGTAAAGAGACTCATAAAGCGTTAAGGGTCCTTGTCCCGTGGCGCCCTACAACGGCGACCCCAGCCCGACCTACCCCTAAGCGACAACTGTTCCTCGTAACGTGCGTCTATGAATTATAGTACGAGTACTTATAAATCATTATATCATCTGGTAAACCGTTGGTAACCCTTGAATGTATATAAAAAAAATATTTTTTAATGCAAATAGAGTCGTGACAACAGCTTGAGTTTTTCGGAAAAATATCTATTTTCAACAAGTAACTTTCGTTTCGTGTTCTTTTAAAATAACACATTCATGCATTGCCACTTGGACGAATTGCTATTTTTTTCAGACCGTGGCTAAAGAAGTTTCATTTTATTGAGCATTCAGTTATATTTTCATATTTACACGGTCACAAATCGAAAAAAAAATACTATTAAGTCCTAAAAAATTAATACATCATTATGATTTTCCACGACGTATTATTAAAAAACGATTTGGCCAAATATCTAAAAATATATTGAAGTTAATTAAAGCGTTGTTAATACTGAATTGTTAATGACGGATATAATGTACTCAACATTATAAACTGAGATATTATATAACTATGTTTAGAACACAATACCTATGTTGATTTCTTGGTAAACACACACACTGCAGACTCATAAAAGAGCTATTACGAAATAAAAGATAACTAGTGATGCGAGGATAATAAAGATCATGGTCTTGATCTAATTCAACTATTGTATCGTAATACTTCCTGAGCTATTACTAATAAAAATAGACGCTAAAATAAACGCTAACACACTCGTACCCCCGCAATAGGATTCCCCGAGTCGCGGGCGGCATGGACAACACAAATAACACGTCACTAACACCCATGACCCGAGAACAAATATTTATGTCACATAAATATCTGCCACGGCCGGGAATCGAACCCAGAAGCCCTCGCTTCGCAGGCAGGGTCACTACCAACTAGGCTACGGGGCCGTCAAAATAAAAAATAACATATAATATTATATATTTGCACCGTAACGAAAAACTGATGACCACACCCTTACCCTATCTCTTCTACTTGAATTGAGGCCAAAATATCTGGTATAACTAACAAAAATATGATTACAGCCATCTGTTCCGAAAGGAAACTTTATTACAATAACTTGTTAAGTAGTCATCTGCGCGGAAACAAAACTTTGCAATTAGAAAACAAGAGGACTTTAACTTTGGTCCAAATCCCACGATTTGTGGTCCGCGATGCGAACAAACGAGGTGGTAGGAGAAGTTTTTATTTGAGTTTAATTGTGTTATAGTTCAGAAACTTGTATTTAAATTTATTATGTCCCGGCTACATTTGCGTTAATGTTAGTGTTCTCACACACATCACATTCGTGTAGTGTCATTGTGAGTGTGGTAATAAACGTGTTAGAATGCAGATGTGGCCGTGGCATTACGTATATTTTTACAAGCCATACCCATGTGAATGAAATGAAATCATGTAGGCGAAATAAAACTACAATTATGAGCAAAATTTGAATTTTTTTAGGATTTTTTCTGCCAAACGTGATAGAAAAAGTTTCATGTATGTATTCAAAGTAATATTTGTTTATTGTAACATTCCATTTTGTGGTTACACGATTTTAATGCTAATGAAATTCCACTTAATAAAATATATCGAGACTATAAGTCGAGAGGCCGACGATTCATTATGAATGTCACTATTTTGGACCTGTATAGAACTTCTATAAGTAATATTAGATAGGAATTAAATACTTGAAATTATGCACTTGTACTCCATAAAAAAGGCGGATAGCCCTTAAATATTCGCTTTAAATATTTTTTCTGTGATGTAAAATAGTAAACTTAGCCAAAAGTCAAATCCATTGAACCGTTCTAAACTGTTCCGATATACCTACATGTCAATGTATTCAACATTCAAGTGAACGATTAAATTTATACAGCTCATAAAAGGTCGCTGAATCGCTTCGTCAAATCGTACGTTCTTTTTATAACCCTTTATTCAGGGCTTTATCACTTTTTCCTTCTTAAAACATTCCTAAAACAGTCGAAATAGCTTCTTTGCTTTGAAAATCAAATAATATTAATGAAAAAGGGTCCAAAAGTTTTATTTTTGACAGTGGATTGGCTAATGATGAATGGAATGCTTTTAAGTCTTTACATTTCAGTCGTATTAGAAAACTAAATTCCGTATTCACGAATAATACTGTGTGTTCTTGTGATACCGAGTGTTCGCGAACGCATAGGGTCATTCAAACCAATTCATAAATAATATTTGAATAATTCTTGTAAAATCCATTAAAACGCGTTTGTCAATATCCACTCTCAGATGAAGTTGCCAAGCTATTTATTTTACGGAACGCATAGTATTGAACTATCCAGTTCATAGCCAAATAAGTAAGGATCAATTGTTTGTATTCCCATCTTTGTCTTTCTCATTGGTTAATAAACTAGAGTAAAGAAGATAGCACTAAATTAACTAAACATAGGACTGTAAAGAATCCTATGCGTGCTTTATATTGAAGTAATGCTTGAGGGTTATATATGAAAAAAATGGCTTAACATGACTTTTTTGCACTGCGTTGCTGCCTAAAGTACTTAGGCAAGTATTGATCTTCAATACAGTTATAAACTTATTTTGAATATTACCCAGTTTAATTTTTTTTGTCGAAGCAAATAATATCCAATGCTCAATTATAAAACAAAAGAAATCTTAATATTAAAAAAAAACAATAACAAAAATGTGTTTAATTCGACGATTTTCTCAAAGTCACTTTTTAAACGATCGGGATAATCACTTCATTACGATGAATTTTACGCGTATATATTTCTTGTAAAAGAAAATTAGCAATGGAAATTACAATAAAAAAGAAGGAAGACGATTAAAAGTAACCCTTGTTATTTTATTTCCATCGTAATCTTTTGGAGCAATTATTAATAACCTTAATTCTGAATACTTTTATGTACCAAAAATAATATATTAAAAATGTGTTCCTTGTACATAATAAAATTTAATTCATGTTATTCAATGAAATAAGATACACAAAAGATAACTCAAGCCTCCTTTACAGTGCCTATTACGAACTAAAGCCTAAGGAAGACAAAACCGATCTTGATAAATTGTCATACTAATTAAGTTCCTACTGCAAACTTTTACAATTTCAAAAGCAATTGAATTTAAAAGCGGGATTGTGAAATAAATACTTTCCATATTTAGTGTAAAATAAAAATAAAGCGAAGTCTTTTAACATTCTTTGCCTATTGTCAAATAAAAGCACAGTAAAGATAAAAAATAGGCTTGAAAATTACCATACTAATTGCGTTCCCGCTGCAACCATTCGCAGCTTCCGAGGGAATTAAAAGCCTCGTTATGGTAATTGAAAAATTAAACCTTCCGTGCGCTTTACGCCTGCTGTACGTTTAAACAACGGAAAAACATTTGTTATTCACGTCACGGCGTTTTGTAGGTGCTACCTAGAAACGCCTCAATTCGAAGTGAATTATAATCTTTGTATTTTGAAGCAGGTCTGTCACCTTTACCTCTGAGATAATTATTTTGAAGCAAAATTCATCTCATGATGTTATTACAAAAACTCGTTAAATATTTTGAGGAAAAATGTGAAAATCGTTATATGCATCTTATGTAATACGTGTCACGTGATGTCATGACGTCACATGTTCTTTTGCACTGGTAAGCTGACAAGTTTGCAATTGTCGGCTATGATATTTGTAAACGAGCACATATTTTATAAAATACGACACTTACAAATGACGTTATTGTTGTTCGATGTTGTCTTGCGACTTGGGATTATAGATTATTTAAATTATAAAGTAATACCAACATCCAAAATAAACAAAATATAGTGTTTTTGACAGTAATGGAATGTACCGTTTTGCCTCAAAGTTGTGTATTTTTTTAATACAGTCATCATCTAAATTACAATTTTTGTAATCGCTACGACGATATTGATGTATCAATAACAAAAATTTAAACAAAATAAATTTTAGTATTGACTCAATGACTCTGGAATGGTTGAAAATTCGCTTCATTATTCATTATGTATACTTACTGCCATTGAGTTAAATAATTCTAATACTTAATCTCGTATTCAAAAAGTAATATGAGGTCTCACAGTAAGTTAGAAAGAAAGGAGTGATTGTTTGTAGTCCCATCCTTGTCTTTGTCATTGCGCAAGAAACTAGTGTGAAGTAGATAAGAAAACAAACGATCGATCCTCTCATTCTATTTCATTGTGGGACCTCAAAGTATCGTTTGTGAGTATGGGGATAAATAAAATATATATAGCGTGATCTATTGATTTATTCCAATTCAATTCCTGAATACAACTTTTGATAAACAGAATCAATTGATGCAAATTTCGAGACTAATCGACAATATAGTTGCTCGGTGATTATGTAACGTGTGCACAGGGCAAAGGTCGTCGCACGAATGCCCCGAGGCGGCATCTACCTCCCCTTTTTATACCGTTTGTTCATGAATCACTACTCGGCCGCTGCCCATTTTTGTCCACATTTGCAATGCGGATAGGCGCCGTCATTTTCAATTGCAATAAGCGTAACTCCCGACGGATACTTTATAGAAACTTATAAATTCACAGCCCCGTCTAATGTTATAACTTCTAACTTCTCTTCTAGAATTCTCTGGGTCGTGATATGGACAACACAAGTATGCAATAAGGTGTCCGGAAAGTTCGTACCGATTTTCTGTAGATAGCACGAGACATCTAACTGAATATATTACAATTATTGAAAACAAATATACACAATACATATTCTAAAAGAGATACCAGTAACGCTTCGTTAATTTCGCCAATATTTAAATGAGTTGCTTTTTAATTGACTTAAAATATCGGCACGAATACACAACTCAATACATTACTAACCTATAGGAGAACAAACAATAATCTATGTCATAAATGATCTATCACCGTCGGCCACGGCCGAGGAAATCGAACCAGAGGCCTTTCGCTTCGCAGATAAGCTCACCAACTAGGTAGGAGATGTAGATTATTTATTGAATAATTTATTTATTTATTTAATCAAAATGATGATGATAGGTAATTTGTTATTGAAGATAGTGGATAGGTTCGTAAGACGTTTGTGGGTCAAATTATATCCACCAAGTAAAATATGCAATGTTTTTGCCAAACATTCTCAGAAATTCTTCGTTTGAAATTTTGACATTTGCTCGTATATCGCAAGATTTATCACAACGCAAGAGAATATTGAAAAATGTGCTCAGTATCCGAAACTGAACTCAACTTTACGTCTTGTCTTAAGGACGCGGTTGCCAACTGTAGTGACAGTCGCATTTCGGCTGCGGAGTATAGATCAGATAGTTATACAAGCACAATTTGAATTTTAAACTATCAAATATATTTGTCCCTTTCACGCTTCACACTAACAAAAGTTCCACTGACACAATTCCACCTCGTAGGTCCCATTGCTGAAAATTACAGTAAATTCCTGGCTATTCCAATTTTAGTGCGCGGAATTCTAGACTAGGAATTCATTCTCTAGAACAAAGCATTTGAGCAGTAAAGCAAAGTTTCAACACCTTCTGTCCAGGCGTGAAGATAACGCTGTATTCATGTGTGACACACGAACTGTTAGTTCGGATAATAATTAAGTATATATAACAAGATACCAGAAAGCCTTAAAATGTGCACCCATTCAAGGCATTCAAAACGAAACTATCACATAATAATCTCAAACATAAATAAATAAATGAATGTCTTGAGTGGGTACCATTTTTGGTTTCTAAACCCGTACGTACAGACGGACAATTAGATATAAATTAATTAATTTACATGTTCACATTGTTCTCAAGTAAGACGCAGATTTGTCTTTTTTGAGAAATAAAGTCTTTAAACATTTTTAAGAAGCTTCAACCAGCAGCACAATAGAGGGCGCCGGTTTCTTCTCGTATTTGAAGAAGGTAGCGTATTCCATCAGATTCTACTCCATGAGGTGATCAGCAAACCTACCTCCATAGCAATTGCTAAAACTTCTTAACGGTCACTAAAGAATAGCATAAACTTGGTATTGGAAAAAAAACACTTACAAATTGTTTTTTCTTTTACCTGTCCTGTTTATAACTTTTATTTTTCAACAAAATATTTTTTTTGAAAGATGTCATTTAATGCGGAAAGTTATTTCCCAACATCAGTTGTGTAATTTATATTCTATCTATAAAAAAGAACTTTAAAATTTAATTCATATCCATGGAGCTAGATATATCTAAATATTCCTTTATAATGCAAACAAGTTATAAAGCCGGATTTTTCAAAAATTTTAAAAGTTACGGAATGTGGTTTCATTTATCTTTTTCATTTGAAATGCCCAACTTTCGTAACATCTAATTATAAATTTAAAATTTTACATGAAAGTATAGTATTACTGAAAGCTATTTTCATGATACCTAATTTTAAATTTGCCTAGACGGGAAATAATAAAAAAATATATTTTCAATTTCAATAAAACTGCTGACCTCTGACCTGCAGGTGGGCATGAAGCATCACTAATTATTGTCTAGATATGAACATTTTAGCGATACAAAATCCATGTTTTTACTTAAACTCCATTATTTCTGTAAGAAAATTGCAGCAATATTGTAACCGCAAGTTGTTGCTACTGTAATGTTTATCCAGTATCTTGTTTGAAATGTTTCTCACAGGTAACGTCTTTGTGTCACCGAATCTTTAAAGCATTTTCCTGTAAACTGATCCCGGAGATCATCCGACGAGAGAACACCAAACTCGGAACAAGTCGTTACATTTTACAGTTAAAATCTAGGTGTTTGCGGTACCTTCATTAAAACTGACTTTTGTTAGCTTTCCAGAAATAATACTACTTATTAAAACTATGTCCTAAGTGTAGTTTTCATTATCGTTCGTGACTGTACCGTTTGTTGTGATGTTGCTTGGCGATTGAGTGGTCCCAGGTTCGATTCCGGTGTAAATTGGAATAAATCAACATGCGTTTTAGATTCTTCTTTATCGTAAAAGATATAAAAGTTTGGAATGATTACTTTTTTACGCACACTACCATTACTTTGACACACAAGCGTAATATATGAACATAACACTTTTCTTGATAATAAAAGTAAAAAGAATTTAAAATATCACATACTGTCAATGTGAAGTAATCCTTTGACATTACGAATTTCGGTTGAATTTCGAGCGTGGGATAAGTCTCTAGTTAGTATTAACGTTGAAACTCACTAAGTGCGTCTCAGGGCACGCGTAGTGAGTTGTGTAAATGTGAGTTGATCGTCTATTACTCATCATTTTGTAAACTATAAGTAACCGTGAAAGATTTCCTTTAAAACTCATCATAATATTGCACATCCCACAAACCATTTAGTAATTGAGGAAGAAATACTTGACTTAGCAATTTCAAAAGTAATATTTCAAATACGGATTTCTGAGTAAGAAAATTGTCCTCGAAGTCCTTTTAAATTTTTGTCACACATTTTAATCGATAGTTATGTATGTAAAAGAAAAAAAAACATCATTTTGTCGATATTTTTTTACTTTGTATCGATGAAAGGTGGACAGATAGATAGAGGTAAATAAATATATATATTAATGTGCAATTACAGCTTCTTAATACTAAAGAGTATTGCCTGTTTTGCGGACGGAAGAACGTAAAAAATAGACATACAATAACGGTTTTGTGTTAACTATGGAACCCTAAAAGGGGTTTAATATAAAGTTTTCGTTACAAACATATAGATATATTACAGCAGACACACCTCTAACAGAGTTAGGACATGAAAGTAAGGAAAAGCAGTTGGATTTTACAGGCTATTTGCGGCTGTTTCATTAGATTCTGTTCCGTGTGGAATGCTTAAAGTTTAATTTGTTTCCAAAAGACTTCTTCACACTTTTGATGGCTTCGTATTCTTGTTATTTTAATGGGAGTTCTTAATTTGAATGACAGCTGTAGTCAATTAGACGTTTCTAAGATTAACAGAAATAAATGCACATCAATACATATATGCACACATTCATATATACATACATACATTCGTGTCTTTTGATACTTGTACAAATTGTTAAGGATTTTTTGGATTAATAAATCTCACAGATAATTTTTCTGAAATTTATATCATTATAATATTATAAATGTAAAAGTGTGTTTTTTGTTTGTTCTTCTTTAATGGCGCATCAGAGATGCATAATGTTGTAGTTTTTGGTGTGGAGATAGTTGGGAGGATAAGTAGTGCCGTAGGATAGTTTTCATCGTGAAAAAACATCTCATTTGTGAAGAAGGAACCATTACGATGTCTATATCAGCCAAATTGAACGAAGTGTGTAACAACAAAGCGTTGCTTGGCAACCGATGATAGAAAGGAACCGACAAGCTTTTTATTGCTGTTCTTTTTCAGAAAAGCCGCGGACTACAATGTATATTTTTCATATTATGTTCTATACATGTATCAGTTTAGATTTTATTTTATGTGTATAATAGTAAATTGACCCGAAGAAGACAGCGGGTATTCGCTGGATTCAGAAGGCTCAGGACCGGGCTGAGTGGCGCAAATTAGGGGAGGTCTATGTCAAGCAGTGGACCTTCAAAGATAGATAGATAGATAGATTATTGTAATAGAGAATGTTGAAATATATGATGAGTCCAACCGAACTTTCTCTTCTCGAGCAGCACCTTGCTGAATTACTAAGCTTGACGTACGTGCTGGTCATTGGTGGTAGGTTTCTTTGCGTACGTGACCACCTAGCGTGAGTAGTTACCATTTTGTGCCGTCAACAATGAAACGCTTTTAACGTTTGAGTTTTTATTTTAAAATGCTTGTTAATCGGGTTTTTTGGGCCGCAAACGCATCAGTACTATTCATGTTGCGAAGACCTTTAGGCGGTATAAATCATCTTTTTATGGTGATCCTTCTACTTGATGGTCGGTTAATGACATAAAAACTATTAGAAACTACAAAATTAATTTAAAAACAACACGCATTTCGAGTTTAATGTTCGCGTGAATATTACGAGTAATTCTTGAAGTACCTAGTACAAGAGAACTCACCTAAATTCCATTTAAAATAATCACATCGTAAAAACTTCCCACCAACATGGCACCTAATGTACCTAATTAAGATAAACACAAAACGTCACGTGCATTTTGATCAGCGTTCCGTACATAATATAAAGTGTGTGGTGTGTGTGTGAGCTCTCACGCACAACTGCAACTAAACCGAAGGTTTAATAATTAAATTTTAAATGTGATGCGATCTGGATATTTGTAGATTAAAATTTTGTTTTGTTTATTTAAGGCACGTAAAAGGAAATGTATAATGTACTTTACAACTAACTTATTAAATAACTTGCCAAAAACTAATCTATGGTATTGTTATTCGTTACTTCATAGACTATAGTAGATTTTTCCCGTTTCACATCTACTGCCGACCGCATTGAAAAATGTCGATCAAATCGTTCCAATTCATATATTTTTTTTAATAGGTAACTAACCAATATTTTTTATTATTATTGTTAAGTTATTAACGTCATTATAATTTCGTGAAGTTTGTCCCGCTAGCTACTACTGCAGTGTTTGAATCTGCTGCCAAAAGATTCGTCTTGTTTTGGCTCAGGGCTTTTTTTTATTATCTTCAAGATGTGTCCTTCTATCAGTGATGTCGTTGGTGTTACTTATTTTTGTCTGTGATGAGGAATTGTTCGATGACTCGTCAGCTTCGATATTTACATTGTCATATACAGTAACAAACACTATGAAGTATGAAGTCTACCGAATTTTCTCAAACATGAAATCCTATGCCAACCGTTGGACAGCTACGCTCCGAGATAATTATGGCAATTACAATTTTTAAGGGGTGAAAAGTAACAGCCGTTATAAAGGTTTGAATTCGAACGGGGAGTGTACTCCTTTTTTCAAAATCATAAGAATGATGTTTATCTCGAATCGTTTTTCCTTTAGACGAACAAAAATCTATGAGTTTAATTGTTTAATATTTCCTATTTGGTAATAATCGCACTGAAAGTTTAAAATATACACTATATTTTTAAAACTTACTTCAAAAATCGTATAGTTAAAAGTATTATTAAGTAGTATAAATCCAATTATTTTATTTATTTAACTCTTTATTGTCAAATAAAAAATACACTTTCTTTGATCGGTAAAAGAATGATGAAACAAAATATCAGTTCAAAACAAATATTGGAAGAACTCTAATTAAGGGTTCTGTTGAGGAACCCTACAAGTTTTACTTTTAAACCCAGCCTATTCCCAACCACGTGATATCGCGTGCGGTGGCGGGAAAATTAACATTTAATTTTCATTTTATAATTAGGCTACAAATATGTCACTCACTGAAATTATAGTAGGGGTCAAGAAAAAATGGGCAAAATACATGAAAATTATAACCATGAACATGTAGGGTTGGCACCTAACTTTGTAAAAGGTGTTTGAATAAAAATAATAAAATTTTCAAGAATGCGATATATTTCAAAAGTAACAGTAAAATAACAACACACTTTAAACTTAACGATAAATAAACAATACATACAGTATTTATATATATATTTACAATAATTACATGGGAGAAAATTATTAGTATAGAATTATATACTTTGGAATTATGTAAGTGGTTAGTTAGAAATATTTTTCTTAATAAATATAGATAACTACTGAGCTAAATTGTTTATAGATATTTTGATAATGATGTTATGATGTGATAATGTAATGACAACTCTACGATAAAATATATTGGTTTTGTCATTTTTGTTTGTTTATTTATTTTTTGTCCATTTGTACTATTTTTATTGGTGTCTATATCTATATCGAAATACCATGGAAGTGGCTGTTTCCTTTAACTACTGTTTTTATGGAAGTGGATATTTATTATTTCCAATTTCTTTTTCAAAATATTAATCGTTTTCTTTTTGTATATATTGAA
>DWPA01004135.1:0-13186 GCA_018251375.1 Calpodes ethlius | reverse complement strand
AATGGCTCGCACCAACATGGATTATTTTTATTTTATTTTCTTTCTTTGCCTTTGTTCCTGTTCTTTATCTGATTACCAACTAATATTCTTTAACATAAAATTCAAAATGTCTTAATGTATTTTGATTGCAGTTGAAGGTCAGATTATTTAAGTTTATCATACTTTACTCAGCTAAAAACATCAAAGTAATATGCCTTAGCTAGAGACAGGCAATGGTGAGCACTTACCACAGGATAGCACCTAAATATAAGAATTTTAGCATCTAAAAATCTTTTGATACTCAATACACATAACTTGTCTATATATTTATAAAAAAAAATACCTTTTACTGTTGTTAAAGATATAGTTCCATCATTATTTTGCTTTGTGACAACAGTATTATCTGTACAAAGGTTTTCAACAGATTCATTGTTGGTCAATACTACATATCGGCTCTCTCCGTCTTCAAGAACTAATTTTAACTCTTGTGTTTGAAGACACGGCTTTGATAATTGCTTGCTAAGCAGCTCCATATACATCTTGTTCACCTCAATGTTATTGTCAGATGGAAATTTAACAGCAGCTGCTGTTATATTACCTTCCATATCATTTTTACTTCCATTATCTGTCAACAAAAACTTAGGTTATGATGTAAACAAAAAATTAATACTATTCCACATATTTTATAATTTAAAATCCTTACTGGCCAAAACATTTTCTGTTTTTTCATTAGATTCATTTTCATTATTTTGTAGTTCTATTTTATTGTTATATTCTACAGTACTGTTTATTGATTCACAGTTATCGCAGTTTAAATGCTCTACAAGACGTTCAATAGATGTATATTTTATGTCACAAACAGGACATGGGATTACTATGCTAGATAAATGTTCAATAAGCGATTTTTTAGAATCAAACCCTTTATTACAACATAGTGGACAATAGAAAATCATATCTCCCATTATGATTACTAAATTAATAGCATTGGCAGGGGACAAAAGAGAAGGGAAAAGATATTTTTCGAAAGGGCATTAAATATTTGTAAACATATCACTCATGCTTATATTCCAATTTGACATTTATCTGCTTGTAGCTATTAAGTATCTAAATTCACAGCACTCGAGGAACTTCACACCGCTTCAAATGAAATAACATTCACAGCACAGTTCAGGGAGCTCAGGTTGAGCCATCCACCAATCTTGTAGCATTTGTACGTTCGTATAGATATAAAATATATATATTTATCTATGCCTAAATGTGTATGCAGAGTAGTGTCTATCACAGAAATAATCGAAGTTCATCGATTAATAAGCATCGATATTTAACAAAAAATGGGAAAACGACTTTGCTGTTAAAGATGTTGTCGGTATTGAAATTGACTGACTTTGGTTGTGCTCCATCCCACCAACACATATTTGATCAGTAAATTTTATCAAATTTCATCTTGTAGTAGTCATAATACAAAAACAATGTCACATAAATCGTAATCTTTTTACTATCAATAAACACATTTAGAAGTGAAATTGTTTTTACTTGGTGATTTGGTGTTATTTCGAGGGCTGGAGAGTTTTGTCTATTTTGTACGAGTTTTAAAAACTGTATGAATATTTTATTGTTAGGATTCTAAGACAACGTAGGTAAATAATTTATATATTTGTTTTTTCAGATGAACATTGCTTATCATTTATTTTTCTAAAATATCAATGATTTCGGATAGCAGCTTTGACATTCAGTATTTATAGCATATCGATACTTCTGAGTCGATTAACGAGTCACAGAGTATTGGGTTCACGATGTGTACACTTTACATATAATGTTTCATGTTTCACAGTGAATGTGATCTAAAAGATAGTATAAATGTTCTCAAGATTTTAATTATAATTACAAGGATTACAATACCAACGTTTTCATATGTTAAAGTTTAGTCTGAGCAAATATGTTCGCATCAAATCTCATCCTACATCTAAGATCTAGAGACACAGAGATACATTCCTATATATTATTATTCTCTTTGTTTATCAATCAGTTCTATTATCATCGTATTATGTTTAGGCGTTGACTATTGAATATAAATATTGTTATCTATGAAGAAAGTAATGTAAATTAAATAATGAATGAGGAGATGCCAATTTCAGGAAATAATAAATATGTTGTAGAGACGAAGCACTTAATTGCTAACATAATTAAATTAATTTTAATAATTTAGGTTCAAGGTAATAAAAACGAATATATATTTCTAATGAATATATGAAATGTTATATCAATAAGAATTTAATATGCATAAAATATTAACCGAAAACCAGAAAAAAGCTACTTTCTCCGGCATAATGTACCAGCTACAGTTATCTGTAGCCGGTGGTTGAAAAGACATTGTATTCTGTGGGAATACCAAAATAACTACGTGACTGATTGATCGCCATTTTGTTTTTGTGGTGTTGTTTTTAATAGTTTTCTGCAAAGCAGATAATCAATCGTGCTTAATATAAATCTCAATATTTATAAAACAATAATATATTCAAGCTCAAGTAAATTAGTGTCATATTTTGTACAGTTAGAGTACGTTATTTTAGTGATGCTAGAACAGGACGTAGTGTAGTTTACGTATGTATAAGTCAGTATTTTCGCGGGTAAATTTAACTTTTGCAACATGTTGGGGAAAAGAATGCATCATAACAGTAAAGGTCGATTAGCTAGCAAGGGACATGATAATGGAAAACCTTCTAGCCCGGGAGTATCGCCTTATAACAAACCTTCAAAACTTCCTGGAGCTGTATCAGTTGGCAAAACAAAAGTTGATATGTGCCCTATTCCATACATTAGATTACAAGATAACGCTGTTCATTTGCCACGATTGACTGCATTATCCGCGAGATCTGCGGACGAACCGATTGGAATGGATGAGCTCGATGCTTTGCAACTAGAACTGGAATCGCTACTATGTAATGCAGCACTTCGTATCAGATATTTTCAAGGTGAAATCGAAAGTATTGATACTAACGAATCTAAAAGGGAGAAAAAGGGCAAAGCAGCTGGTAAACAACTTCAGTATTCAGTGAAAAGGAAATTTCAAGAAGATAAAATATCTAAGACCAAAGACTATCCAAAAATATCAAACCAGCCAAAAGTGCCTAAATTTAAAAATTTCAGTAATCCATCATCAGAAGGATCTCAGAATAATTATTCCAATGACAATATGAATTCTGATAACTCTGTTAAACTAGAACTATCCCAGTTTTCTCTTCCAAAGAACAACATTCCATACAAATTTTGGAATTCAGTTGAACCCTACTGTGCCCCTGTTACTTTAGATGATATCAAGTTTCTAGAATCACTACTGGCCCAAAGCAGCAATACTACTCCACCTCCCATTCCACCACTAGGTAGACACTATTCAGAAGTATGGGCAGATGAGCATATTTCAGAAGACCAAAATGCTTCTAACCCTAATAAACAAAAGTCTTCTGGAATGTCTCCTGAAGCTTCAAATTTGCGCAAAAAGTTGGACAAATCTGAGAACATGATTACGGGTCCATTGACACAGAGACTAGTGTCTGCATTAATGGAAGAAAATGTGATGCCCTATGAAGTACCTGACATTAAGATAAAACAGACTACAAACACAAAGAATAGTTATAAGAACTCTCTGACACTAGAAAAATGCCTTAGAAAGGAGCTTGTAGAACAGGGCATTTTAGATCCTGAAGATTTGCCGCCTCTCACTAATCCTGCTGATGATGAGATATTAGCTGAAATCAAGAAATGTCAAACAGAACTAACGGCTGTTAGAAAAGACAACTGTCGTAATCTCAAGAATTTAATAGGTTTATGTAAACAAGAAATGATAAGACTTAACTTGAAAAAGCAGCTTGACCAAGTTGATATGGAATGCATTGATATATACAAGAAGATGGTTTCTGCTAAACAGAAGAAGAGACCTATCACAAAAAAAGAGAAAGAGGATGCTTGGAAGGCAATCAATGAACAAATAAGACTCAATAAGGAAATTAATGCTTTACCTCTGACTGGACCAAATACAAGCTAATATTTGGATCTAATTATACAGCCCTAGACTTTTGTAGGGTGGAGGAAATCCCTGTTAATCACCCCGGTTTTGATATCAGTACTAAAGCTATGTATTGTGAAAATGCCACTGGCACAATATTGTTGTGCTCCCACCTCAGGGCTGGTCCAGTGCTTCGGATTATGTATTCAGCATTAGTAAACTTTGATTTTTGCCTTAATAAACATAAAATTGATTATTTTTTCTTTTATTTTGTGTAATCATTAATTTTCTTAATAGTATGAAATCAACAAATTGTGCCAAGAAACTATATGAACTTTAAAATTGTTAATTGCATTGATTCAAAGATATTATTTGTACTAAATCATATTAAATACCTTGTAAAACAGTTCTTTGCAAATCACTTGTAAAATATTATGGTAATAAGTGGCTCCATCTATCCTTCAATGCAAGACAACCTTTGATGAACCAGAGAAATAATGCAGGCCCTTCACTTCCTTTATGGCCAGCAATGCATTGATTGTATCTGTAGTTTTACTAATATCCTTGGGCTAAGGTCTATGTGTCCATGAGAATGTTCAACAGATCAAATTACCAGTACAGGGACAATGACCTTCACAATAAAAAAGTCCATCCTAGAATTCAAATTAAGGCACTTTTTTTTTTAATTGCTGGGCTTAGTAAATATTTAATCTAAATTCTACCTTATAAAATTCGTTGATGGTCGTAAGGTTCCTTACCTCAGGCCTAGACTTACTAAACTTGTTATTGCAATACCTAAACTACGGAAATCGAAGAGGAGAAACAAGCTTTTACCGTTTCATTTATAGTCAACAACGTGTTGGTAACTGTGTGACAATTGTAATATTATATTTAGTTATCGGTGGTACTGAACCAATATTTACTTTTGGTTCAACTACGTATCGATAACAAGTAAAATAAGGTAACTCAAAGGATTTTTATTTTTAAGTGAACTATAAAAAAAACATTTCAAAGTTTTTCAGATTATAGATTAACTATTATTAATACTTCACACCGTTATTCATTTATTTAATACTAGCTGAACCCTGCGCGGTAATGTCAGTGCCGCCATCTGTTGGTAGTACCAACTCAGAAACCTTCGTGGGCTCATATACAACCACTTTGCTAAAGATTATTACATGATTAAATGCATAGTTTACAATTCTATAAAGGACACACCGACAAACATTCATTTTTATATATATAGAATAAAATTAGAACCTTAAATTAGTTTCTGGTTCACGTAAATAATAATATGTTCTATGTTACATGGTGCTCAATTTTATGGCCAATATGATGACATCCAGGTCGCCATTCAAAACAGTTTTTGACAAACATAAACAACGATAGCAAAAAATTCGAATTCTAAATTGTTAACGAAAGTTTATGAAAACGGATATTGTGTATTTAGATAATTACAATAAAAAAATATTCAGATTGCACTATTGAGTGGGTTATTGTATGTCCATCTGTTGCATTCATAAATTCGTACAATGGATAATCCTTTGACACCAAATAAAATTCAAAGATTGATACACTTAGCTGAGGATAAGTCTTTGAATGTGCCAAGACGATTGTTATTAAATGACGAGGATGTAAAGCGGTATGTGATTTTTATTGATATATTATATAGTGTAATTCAGTTATGTTTATTTCGATACTTACCTCAAAAGATCAGTCACAATTTGCTTTTTCTTTTGGTTTCAAATAAAAACAATGTAAATATTCCATTTGCAGTATAATAAATTATTGAAATATTTAACGTCCTATACTTTATCAATCATCTGTTTCCTATACGTATACAGTTGTTGTATTATATTTACTGTATTTTTTTATATACAGATTCGCATATAATCAGGGCACTATGAATAAATCCAGTGCAAACACAAATTATGAGTCTTCTTCAGGCATTTTGGACTTGGATAAAGTTGAAGGTGTGTTTTGACATTATTCTTTCAATTATAGTATTTTTAGCCTCACTTAAATAACTGACTAGTCTTATACTTACACAAGTTTAGCTTTGTATAACTATAAGGACCATCATACAATATCTAATTTAGTAGTATGGTATCCATATTACATACTTACAATAAATATACCAATAACATTCTCAGGATTTGGCGAGTCTGGAATTGGAAATATGTCATTAAGTAAATCTGTAAGTATTTTCTTGGTTATGATAGTGTTTACTATGATTTTTAATGCAGGATTTTAATTCAGACCTTTCTTTATTCAAAATTTTGATATATGGTTGTATGCATAACTCTTTTTCAATATTTTCAGACTGCATTCAATCCTGGTGAAATGACTGGTAGATCAACAGGTACAGAAGATGTGGATATAATGCCAGTATCATCATCCAATCAGGTATATGAAGAGTATGGTCGGCATTCCCTAGCATTGGACAATCTCCAGAGCCACATGGACAAGCAGACTTTAGAAATAAATGATATCATGAGGCACTCTATTGCAACTAATTACTCTTTTCACTCTAAAGTAAGTTTGTGTTGACTTTTTATTTAAAATATATGAACATTTTATCTCTAAGGTCATATATCAATCTACTTAAAGTTGTAATGGACATATTGCTGAATAATTATAAAAAAATTTAAGTATTTCTTAACTATAACTTTCTCTTTATTTGCAAGACAAGTTACAATTAATTTAAGGTGCTTTGTAACTGGCCAAGAAGTTTAAATTTATTCTTTTAATTAAACGGGGAGTTTCTAGAATATAACACAGCTAATGCAGTACTGTGTTAAGGTTAGTAAAAGGGGGAAAAAATTTTTGAAGGCGTATAAAGTTCTTTTAACACTTGTGAATCTTGTTTGACAGATCACATAATAAAATATAATCTGCCTTACTTTGCATATCATCACTATCATTAGAATATAGCTGTTTAGGTAATGTGTTGTGAATTAAATTTAATGAAATTCAAATTCAAATTAATCATACAGAAAGGTTGTTATGGAGGAGAAGTGGTGAAAGTAATTGCTCACCTATTTAAATTATTACTTTACAGAGGGATCTCACTGCTGATGAAGCATCTCTTGTTATCCGTGAAGCACCTCTTCCCGTGACACAGAGTGTGCCCATGAATTTTCAAGACAGTCTGTCGTAAGTTACTTCTTAACACTATAATATATTCTATAATAATAAATTATGTCTCTTATAAGAAATATAAATGCTTAATGACTTAAAGGGCATTATTATAAAAGAGTAAAATATGTTGTAAGTTTGATGTTGGGAGTTTCATAAGCGACTATAAATCGAAACTGTCTAAGAAAAATGTTAATGGATATGGAATAATAATCCTACTACTAATAATTGACTACTAACTACATCAATCAGTGTGGTCATGCATTCTTTGTCTCATCAGTTATGAGCAGTAGCATGTATATACAATGAATAATGGGTTGAAACATCAAGCTGTTGTCAAACAGCCTGTGGGTTTTATATAAGGGGATGTCAGATGTTATATTCATTCGCGAATTCAATTTCCAATACATCTTTCAGTAGAATTGCAGTAGAAAGTTAAGCTGAAAAGCTGAATGGACAATAGATTTAGGTCTAGGCAATGATATGTTATTATAGACAGCTATGAGCATCAGGTTTTCCATTACAGTCAGCTTATTAGAAATGTTTCTGTATTTTCAGCATGAATCAATCAAATATGTCTGTTGGAGCCTATTTTAAAAACAGATGCCCTGAGTTTGGAAGAATACTTACAAAAACTGACAGCCCTGATAGACCGTTACATCCCAGTATTTCTGATGGTAATTTTCTGAATCTGTTAATCAACTAATTTGTAAATTTCATTATGATATAACTAATATTTTTTTTTTACTTATTTTAGTGTCAATAAATTTTACCACAGAACCAGTGTCAAAAATTGCAAATAACACATTCAAATTAGACAACACATTAGACAGTGTTCCAGTGAGACAGCCAAAGGTAGTTAATAATGAAACAGTGACAGAAAAATTAACAGTAAATAATAATATATCAGGGTCCGTTGTGGATAAACCGGGCGGTAATATAATGAATATGTCCAGTGTTAAAAATCCTATGGAACCTCCTAAGACAACACATGTGAACAAAGCAATAAATGTATCAGGAGTTAACTCAGTACCGGCTTCGGGTAATACTTTGAATCAGATGGCATATAGCAAGGGTTCTGGAACAAAGTCTTTTATGACATCTTCTAAACCAACTGATGTATTGCTGCGAAATCTGCAGTCCTCGTTGAGAATGGTTGCAGAAGATACTGAGGGTTCCATGGAAAATTCATTAAGTATTTCAAAAATAGCAGATTATCTAGGTAAGATATTTCTGTATCTTGTTTTTCGTATTACTCCATAAGTAATTATTACAAATTACAATTTGAGCTTAAATTTTTAGGAAGACAATCAAATATTAGTGTACCAGATATGTTGCAACTCAACAATCAAACAAAACAACCCAACCGAAAGCAACCTTTAACAGAACTTCACCTCAATCTGTTAGAGAATAAGAGGATGAACCAGGATGTTGGAGTGACTCATTTGAAGGATACCAGAAAAGTCGAAACTGCTAGTTCTTCTGGGACGATGAACACCGTTATCTCTCTGGATAAACTAAAAATAAAAGATCAAAATGAATTGCCTGAAGTTATTGTAACACGGGACTCAGGTATCCGAAGTGAAGCTAGTAATGAAGAACTGGAAGATGTCAAAACTCAAAGTGTTGGAAGGTCCAAGTCGCCTTCGAGCAAGAGTCAGTCTACTCTCAGTACAGTGCAGGAAAATGTCATGAGTTTCAAGTCTGGTGGGAGCCCCACGGATTCTAAGAAAGGTACTGATAAATAATTTATATTTTGTACAGGATTGTATATCTATATACCCTACCAAATAAAAATAGATATTTCATGTTATATAAATATTCATCTCACTCTACAGAATATATGAAATAGCCTCTCACTGTGAATTTGTGTGACAGCATATATGCAACCATGGGTGAACCAAGAAGCCCCTTCTACTATTGTAGAAATTACCACCCTGGACTTTATACTCTCTAGTTACTGTCCACCTACTGTTTTCGATATAAGTTCTTTAGTAATTATGCATTTGGCGTAAAGGCGAAAAATAATTATTTGCCTAAACTTGAGGCCATATTGAAACATATCTGATTTGCTGCCCTTATGGGTTAAAAGTTGGGTATGCCCTCATGTGGTATCCAATATTTAAATATGACTACTGTACATTCCATAAAAACTACATCATGTATATATTATTATGTATGGTAAATATTAGATGACAAGTAGTTAAAATTTTCAGGCGAGAATTACATATCAAATATTCCTTCCCCAAATATTGGTTATAGAGAATTAGATAAGTCAGTAGATTGGCTCGAAGTGTTGCAACAGAAACAGACGAAAGAAGAATGCTTAGCTAAAGGTTTGTGGGCCTTCTGACGCTTTCCCGTGGGCTTCTAATAACAATATCATGTTTGACAATAACAATCACATTATAACATTGTTGATGTTTTGATAGTATGTTATGCATGCAGATTTTAATAATTTATCAACACTGGCTCCTGAATATTTTCCTCTATACTTGAGTATAATTCCACCATTAATAATATATTAAGTATTATGTACTAATTGGTATTTGGATTATATTATTCATTGATATTATAACAAATTAATATGACATCACAAACATTCCATAATATATTTAAAAATGTGACACATGCATAATGTCTTTCTATTTACAGCTAAATGGGCAGATATACAGATGTCAGCTGTAAATGGCTTTGTTGGTGAGTGAAAAACAATATGAATAAATTAAAAATAGGTAAAAAAATATAACGAATTAATCTCAAAAATATTTTCTTCACAGGAGTAAGCTGTTCCGTTACTGTTACGGTGACAACTCTGACAGATAGTTGGTTAACGGCTAGAATTGAATTTGTCGATTTGCCTAACCAGGGAAAGGATCTCACGATTGAACTACCTCGCTTTCCCCTACTACTGTCTCCCGGCAAGACGGAACAATTCAACCTCCATCTGACTTCTAACATAGAAATGGCCACAAAATTGCACTTCACAGTACATCTCAAAGATGCGTCTATCGACGGAGATACGGAGCAGACGGGATTTTTGGATGTGAATGTAAAGATGCCTGCGATGCAAGCTCTGTCGTGCGATGGGGTCAATAAAGTAGCCTTTCCAATCGTGCAAGAGAAGTCATCCTTCACGAAGTATTTCGTGCTCATAAGCGACTGCCCAGTAGATTTGAAATTGGAATTGGCCATCACCGAGGGAGATAGCATGTTTGTGATTAAAAATGTTCAGGAAATAAAGAGAAACGATGTGAGCAAAGCGTTGATGGATCGCCAGAGCTCCCTGGAGGAGCAGCAGACGATCAAATCGAAAGGAAAAGGCATAAACAAGCAACTCTGTAGGCTAACCAACGAGAACGCTATCAAAGTTACCATAACATTTAACGCGCCCAGGTTGTCGGATTTAGGTTTAAGTAAGTATTCCTTCATTAAAACTCGTCTTGATTATTAAAGATCAACTTGGTCGTTTTCTATAATATATCTGTCTGTAACCGTAATGAATGACTATAGGTAAACAAAAAAGAAATAACTCTCTTATGTTGTTACATTCAGACGTTTGCTAATGAATTTTGATTACTACCCCCTAGTCAGTGGCTGGGGATATTCTTTGAAAGTTTTCGGGCCTTTACGAACCCGTTCCTCTTTTCGTCCCCTGTTAGTTTCTTGATGATTAGAGCAGCATAAAACTTAGTTCTTACTGACCATACACTTATTTTTAACATAAAGAAATTTTCATATACCTCATATTCCTTTTGCGGGACGGATGGAATAACGACCTTGACGGTGTCTGCTCTTGACAGCGAGGTTTCCAGTGCGGGCGTAGATATTTGACAGTTTTTTGGATCTATGTTATTATAATTGCATTGTTATTCTTCTAGGTGAGGAAATGGCGAGTTTCAAGGGCACATTAAATGTGAATCTAATCGGAGGAGGTTCAGTGTTGAAGAGAGTCAGCATCACGGGCGCGGCGGGGAGCGCCCGGCTCGCAGTGCAGTCGCCGGTGGCCGATAAACTGCATCTCTCCAATGGTGAGTACATATAGGTTACGTAGACAAGTCACGTGATATTTAATTATCATGTTTGCCCAATATTAGAGGTAACACTAGCTGAATGCCGTCGATAAAAACCATGAAACCGCTTCTTGAAAGATCCCATGTCCTAGCACCGTGAAAACTTTTAGTACTAGGATAAATTAATATCTGATTATAAATAATGAAAAAAAAATGCATATAATCAGAGTAAAGAAGATAACTATAAATATATATATATTAAAAATAATAATACCAGTAATTAAAGCTTACTTACTGGCTTTGTTTAAATGTATAATGATTTAAGTATATATATGTTTCAGAACCGGTCACCATAACACTAAGTAACACGGGCTCGGCGGGCGGCTGTTGGGTCGTCAAGTTTCAGAGCAGTACCTTCACGGAGGGCAGCTTCCCCTTCAAGGTGTCTCCGGCCAGGCTCGAGATAGCCCCTGGAGAGGCAGCCAAGTTGAATATTATCTATACAGGCTCCGACGAGAGTGTTCACGAAGCGTAAGTAAATAATACTTTCAGAATAATTGTTATTATTAGTTTTGAGAATATTTGTAATTGAAAAATAATGCTATTTATTTTTTATTTGTATTATCGGTCTCTGACAAATCTTCGTATTTCCTGTAAGCTGTATTGTTCTATTTTGAATAAGTACAGCTCATACAAACTTGTATAAAAAGTACCTTTTTGATTACAGATTTTTCAAAGACTTTATTTAACGTCCGATATTAATTAAGATGTTAGTAAGGGTTTAATCTTGCAAGCTGGCTTAGAATTACTTTCTCCTATATTCTAAGTTTTAAATTTCACATTGCTTTAATTCTGATGATTTTTTTCTGATGATGATTTCAGTGCATTTTACGATAAACGTGATCCGATACTATATTTAGAGTTGGTTTTAGACGAGGGAACCAAGGGAGGGTTATTAAGATTTTTGCACCGTAAAGGCAAATTTTTAGTTTAACTATTAATTTATAAATTTTCAAGTTACCGAGTACGTTTTTCAGAACGCTAATACTAGAAGACGTCGTAACCGGCGTGACGTCAACGATCGACGTCATGGGAGGAGCGGAGCGACCGAAGTTGTTCCCGATCAAAACTAACTTGAACTGCATGTCGTGGGTGCGCGCTGGACGCAAGGAGCTCAGCTTGAAGAACTTCAGCGACAGGAAGGTGCAACTGAGGTGCCAGATAGTCGGCGACGGGTTCGCCATCGACCTGCCCGGGATGGAGTCCCGCGGGGTGTACTGTCTCGCGTTCGGGCCGTGCGAGTGCCGCCCGCTGCCGATCGTGTTCGCGCCCGCGACCGTCCGCCCGCACGTCGCCGCGCTGCACATTGTTTTTGATAAAAATTGCGATTTTTCGAGAAAGGTTTGTATATACTGATTGTTTTTTTACCCTTTTTTTTTTCATTAATTTGTCATTTATTAATCTTAAATTTAAGATGAAATTTGAAATAAGAAAAAGTCGCGTTGACAATATAATACATATTGTAATTCGCTTCGCTTCGTCTTTATTAATAGTAACTTGTAAAGCGCCAAATCTCTATAGTTTGTAGAAATTTTAATGTAGACAGGCTTCGTTATTCATATAAAACATTTTATTTTTTGGAAATTTGTAAATATGGAATCCATTGAACAGATTTAATGATGCTTGTCATATTCATTTGTAACTTATATTGGATCATAATATTAGATACGTTTCCGCGGGGTAATAAGGGATACAAATTAGCATGGAGAGTCTGATAAGTAGTTGGTATTTATTAGTCTTTTGACTTTTGTGAGTATTGCTACAAATGAACATTTTTCTAATTTATTATGGAAGTCTAAAATGATAAATGAAAATATGAATCCTGTATAATGTCTCGATATAATTGAGTAACAATAATTTTGTGTACATAGTCATAAGCATCTCGAAGTGAAGTGAAGGCACGTTTCTGGTAGCGTAAATGAAATTTTACTGAACGACAAAATATATGCCATGTAAGATGTGAAAAGGCTCTTTCTATCGGATAGTACTTTTG
>DWPA01004134.1:0-13187 GCA_018251375.1 Calpodes ethlius | reverse complement strand
ATCTGTTCTGCCGTGAAGGGTTTTAAGCGAGATTCGTTGTATCCTTGTCTCGCGCTGGCTTCTGCAACTCTTTTGATTAAACGTTCAGGAAAGTTCCCTTCCTTAGAAAATATTGGTTGAACAAAAGCATCTATCTGGCAAATTAAAAATGGATCATTAAAATATTAAACTACCTAGGTTTTTTAAAATTCTATAGTGCCAAATTATAATCTTTAAAGTAGAAGTGTAGCAAGCTTTTGTCGTAAATAAAATTAAATATAGAATTTTTTAAGACAAACATTTCACTTACATAGAACGCCATAGCATCTAGAAGAGCTTCAGTGTCATCTTTTGAATTACTTTGCGTAACCGGCCATTCAAAATTTAAAGCGACGCCAACCTTACCACCTTGAATATCCCGAAACTCTTCATCATAAATATGGTACGCTCGCGCATGTGCTAACAGTTGATTCTTGGAACATTCGTAGTATCCTATTCCCGGAGAATGAATGCTTGGTGCGTGCCAAGCAGTTACAAAACCCATCCAGCAGTGAATTTGTGGTTCGTTTATTGTTAACCAGTACTTTACACGGTTGCCAAAATACTTGAAAACAACCCTAGCGTAATCACCGAACCAATCGACAATCTGCTCATTCAACCAACCCCCTCGATCTTGCAAACGCTGCGGCAAATCCCAATGGTAAATAGTGACAAACGGTTCAATTCCATTTGCTAAGAGCTCGTCTAAGAGTTTGTTATAATGAGCTATTCCACGATGGTTAACGTAATCTGGGGTGCCAAAAGGCAAGATCCTCGGCCATGATATGGAGAATCTGTAGCTATTGACGCCTAGTTCCTTAAGCATTTCTACGTCTCTCTTATAGAGGTAGTAGGAGTTACAAGCGACATCTCCGTTGGTCCCGTCAACTATTTTACCGGGGTTTGTTCGCACCATAAAATCCCACATAGAGGGACCTTTGCCTGTAAAAAATGTAAAATGTATTGTATATAAACTTTGCGGCTGAACAGTAGTAACGTGATTTGACTAACAGTTTAATCTTATTCCAGACTTTTTTCGAGCGTGTGTAATTCCTGACCCTTCCATTTTTGTAGCAAAGACATTTGGCATTCAGAAGGAACGCTTGTTCTTCACGATAAATTATTAAAACTTACTTGAATATATGAAGTCGTTTAGGGTTTCCTAAAAAGATTCCCTAAATCAATATCACTGCATCGTAATTTAAGATTGCATAAAATGTTTATGTAAATATTTTGTTGGACCTGAAGAATGAGTAGCAATAATATGTATATGTACTCATTGACTGAATAATACAACTGGTTTTCTAGTAATATATCTCAACTATTTAGGTTGCTTGGTACGTACGCTGTAATCTGACTAACAAGCGCTTGAGGTAAAAAATACAAGGTTTATAAAAATATAATAAGTAGCTATAACATTTTTGTTTAAATCAGTCCCCAAAAGAATCATCATGTTTTCGAACTTTCGGTTGAGTCCCTAAGTGCCTGTTCTTCTTTGTTTCTTCTTCTCTATCTTGGCCACCAACATATTGGCGATGCCTTCGTTGTCGCCAATTTCCATGGTCACCAGAACCTTCTTATCATCAGTTAGATCGTCTGCTCATTGTTCAACTATTTAGATATGAAGAGGTATACAAGTAAGTATAAATTTACCATCAACATCCCATGCTCCTTCAGTCTGGTAAGCAGAAGTCGAGATGCCGAATCTAAAATCTTCAGAAAATCTCTTCAATACTACATTTCTGTTTTCCCCAACCACTGATCCTAAAAACACGCTAAAACAAAAAAATATATTTAATTCATAATAGAAAAAAACTAGCGCATAACCCTTCAGTTCAGTGTTTTACTCTAAGACGTTTGAGTTGAGGGAAGCTTGGCTCGTGTAGGTAACGCTCAGGCGCGGATTCACCACTGTGGTCACAATAGGCATGCCCATTGTCCTCTATCCTTATTGAGTTTGATAGACCAATATTGTTACAAAATGTCATAATACGACTAAAAATAATGTAATAATTTATAGCCCAGCCCTTTATAGCTTAGGAATGCAATATCAGGGTTACATTTGATATGTATCAGAATCGCGGGTGTACCTCACGGATTTAAATATCTCTATCCTAACAGTCTGTGTACCTCCTTCTAAGCATAGATTTTAAATAAAATAGGTACATCCGCCATCCTGAGGTCAGCACCGCGGGTGTACTTCTAGGCAGCATATGTAGCTAAGCAAACTGTATATAAAGATTTGGTACCTTTCGTGTACCTGGAAAAACAAATATTAAATAAACAAAAAATAGTAAGGGTGCTGAGAAAAAAAATAAAAAATCATTCTTTGGCTTGTAACTATGGTTACGGTGGTTATGTTTCATCTCATCATTCATCATCACTACCTCTACAACATAATTCACTAAGCTTACTGCCGAATGTCCTTCATTCATTATTCCGTATTATGCCGTAATTCATTATTTAGTTACGATTGAAGTCATTCACCTGTGAATGTTAGCATGTACTACTACTTGGTTGGTCTAAGTTATAAAAGAGTAGATAGGCTAGAGTTTACCTGGTAAATTAGCTCAATATAATCTAGAAGTTGTTGATTTTTTACGAGGTCTTTATTTCTATTGTTATATATTTTCGTATAATTACCAGCGTATATAATATGCACATGTTATTTTTTCGCAGCAATTAACTGCAGATTATTTAATTCTATACACAGTAAGTATATTTCGTATCAAGCGCTAAAAGACCAATGGTTTGTGTCGATGGTATGGACCCAGAAGCAGCTGTGAATTCGATCACACAGTCGATAGTTGCAAAATTTATCGAGCACTTCCACTTTAATATATAAATAGTTACCATTAAGCAAGCCAACCTTTCCTGCATTTTCTTGACAATTAATGGCTCATGGAAATCGTAACGCTTAAAATCCCGTTGTGATCATCGTCGCGATTTATCTGGATGGTCAAAAGCATAGCGGCATTCAACGGAAACGACTTTGCACCACTAATTAGACCATTATTTAGAAGGATACACCACAAACTCATTTGGATTAGACTCCAAGTGGATGTAGCCGTCTTGATTGCTGATGTTGCTTAACTGTCGTTCAACTATGTAGACTTTGACCAAAAAACTTGCGACAGTTGGGTCGACTTAGTCGTTCTCTCCAACACGGTCTCCATTGGATCTTTGTGATCAAGCATTGTCGTATAACGACATTAAAATAATTTAAAAATAGCTGAATTTAAGATTCACTAAAGCGTCTCAATGTATTTCAATATTATATCTATTTATCTATCTATCAGCCTTTTACGGTCCACTGCTGGAAATATGCCTCTCCTAATTTACGCGACTTAGGCCGATCCTAAGCCTTTCTAATTCAACGAGTGCCCGCTGTCTTCTTCAGGTCATCTGTCCATCTAGTTGTGGGTGTAGGTTGCCCTACACTCTTTTTTTTTCTTTTTTTACATTCACCGGTGTATACTGGTGAATCAAATAAATCCACGTAACAATATCAAATTTACACCATCCTTGTCACAGTCCGACAACCAATATCGGGCAATCTCAGTTACATAATAAACAAATCATTTAAAAAGAAACCTATCATAGCTTGATAATCTATTAAGTATATCTTGCTGAAGCTTACAAATTAATTAATTTATAATTAAATACGTAACCTTAGATTGCCCGTAGTTTGACCCGCAGTGGCCAGATTTTTATAAATATTTCCATTTATAAAATTTTAAATTTGGAATTAATTATACATCACAATCGAATAAAAAGGAACAATATAGGCATGTTATTGTTTTTCTTAGCGTAAATTCATTGAATAATAAATTAAAATATATACATACCAAGAAAATAAGAAAAATATTTTACGAGACGTCGACATCGTTTTGAGGACTTTAACTTAATATTTTATATCCTTCAATCACGGTCTTAAGATTTTATCACATGATTATCACAAAAGTAAATATTCTTATACTTACGGATACAGATTTGCATGCTACACTGTTGCATATCATAAGTTTTGTGGTCTAATGCGGATCATATTTGAGATTATAACATATTTTAAATATTTTCTATCCTATCTTTACTCTCAGACCGTTACTTTGTTCGTAAGGTATTAAATATTCCGCGTGTAACGGATTATACTCTATATCTTTCTATATCCTATCATTGATTAACTTCTCATACCATGCACAACTCAGTTGCTTAGCAATTTTACCTACAAAGTTATCCAAAGATTACAGATAGACTATTTAAATAAAGCAGTGATAGCTTAGTGGTTCGAAAGTCGGTTTCCCGAACGTGGGGGCGTGTGTTAGAATCCTGCACGCACCTCTAATTATAAAGTTATATGTGTATTATAAATTACTTATCACTTGGTGAAGAAAAACATCGTGAAGAAACCTGCATACCCGAGAATTCACCATAATGTTCTCGAGGTTGTGTGAAGTCCACCAATTCGCACTTGGCCAGCGTGGTGAACTATGGCCTGTACCCCTCACATTGTGTGCAGAGACCCGAGCCCAGCAATGGGACACTTATGGATTGTGATTATTATATTATTTATTGAAATAAGCCGCCAGCTGTCAAGATATTTGGATCAGAAACCTTTTGTGGTTCCTTTGTAATCAGTGGACAAACATGAATTCATTGCCACTATGGGAATGAAGTTAGTACTCTGGGCTGCTTGGATATATGCTCACCAACTTACCGAGCATGAAGGACTGCCGCCTGTAATCTCTTTCGACGTACTGGTCAAATGGAGTTGAGATCAGTCAAAAAAAAAGTCAAAATCAAAGAATAATTTAATACAATGGAAATAGTATTCTGGATTGGAGTGCGGTACTCCAATCCAACAAGGTCAAATATAAATAATTCAATCTCAGTTTAAATAATATATAGTATTTACCTACCTACTCTGTTCTCTGGTTGAAACATAATTGTTTTACTTTATTGGTATCTAAGTATTAAAATTTTCGCCATGATCGTACGAAATATTAATGCAAATTGCAATATGCATTATGAGACCAAATTATGATATGATTCCATAGTAATAATTATTTGCGTGTGTTTGTAAATTCGGAAATTATAACAATTCCTAACATTCTTTCTTTCCATTCTTTCTTAGCCAGTAGGCAACGCGGCGGATGGTATCACCTTCTGCGTCGGCGACGGTAGCCACTTACTATCATGTTAACAGTGTGTCAGCTATTTCAGTGTCCCAGCTACCTCTAAAAAAACAAGATTCAATAAAATATTTTGATCAATTCAATTTTGTTACTACTTTACTTGTGTCTGAACTTAGATCATTTAAAAATCAATTAATTCTCTAGCTTTTTTATTATTTAGTAATGAGGATATCCTATATCATAATAAATATAATAATAATAAAATATGTAAACTCAAGAGGTTGTAATCTTAACTAATGGAACAGGAAAATCTGTAAATTGTTTAAAAATTTACTTAATATTTCATAGAAGCTTGAGAGCAGACGATCTGCCGGAAAGATAAAAATTTCACTTCATTAAATTAAAAAAAAACACTAAAACACACAAATATATATTAATTTTTTACCTATTTAAGATTTAAAATTCATATAAAAGTAATTTATAAAAATGGTATGCTGTTTCTCTAGAGCCATTATTCGATAAAACATCGAATTTTTTAGACGATTATGTAAAGTGAATGCTCGAATATTTTGATTCGATTATGATCAATATCGAATATTTTATGACGGTCGTAGATAGATGGAATAATAAGGCGGGTCCCTCTTCTTATTCCGTGTTGTTCAAATAGTTCAAATCGAGATAAGCGAGTTTTAAATTAAGTAGATTTAATATATCGAGTTGATCCATCCATTTATATTCGTAATGTTACTTCACAGAGTACTTTATGTTTGATGTCGCATATCACCTCTCAACTATCAATTCAACTTGAATACTTGCGTTAATTTGAATTATTGGATACTGAAATTCCATATTATGGGTTATATCGTCAGATACCTTGGCTAAGAGTTTCTGACATATATCTAGTTAATTTGATTTTGTTTAACTTCATATCTACCTTTTTACGTAATCGAATAAATAACGTGCGTTGAATTGTTATAGATCATTGGGTATTTCCATCACTCTTTATTGTATCCGTCACACTTGTTTGTGTTCTGTCATCGATAATATTTGCTTCTGTTTACTTGCTTACTCTGTGAGTGCGTTCTCGGCGCGGAGTAGGTAGGACGTGAGTGTGTAGCAGATTTAGTATAAATTTTAATCATCGAAATCAAAACACTATATTTTGACCGTAATACGTTATTATCTAATACAATACAGTGTAGTGTATCAAATTAGAAATTCCGTGTATTAATATTGAACCATGTCGGCAATGGGAAAAATGATAATTCCGAGCCGGAACATCGGTAAATTAGGCGCCGCGTTGCAGAATGTTAAATCGAATACTTATTTTACGTATACAAAATCGTTATCACAGCCTTTAGACAGGAACCCTGAAATCGTGACTGCGAAGGAAGCATTCGAAAAATGTTTAAAATCGGGTAAGTATTTTTGCGATCTATTTGCGTATATTACGTACCTATAGCGGCCGTTTATATAAATTCATTATACATATATTTAGCAGTAGGTAACACGGACGAACGATTACGAAGTTTGTAACAGGGGTTTAGTCCTTGATTGCTTGATTGAATGACTATTAGTTTGATAAAGGGAGATTTCTGGGTCAGTTTCCGTTGAAACGGTCGAGAGTGTTTATTGACCCTTGGACCCATACCATTGTTTAGTAATTCAAAAGCTAAGTTAAATTCAAGCTATCAACCTGCTTTAAAATCTATAACAAACTCGCGCCCTCAAAATCTAAAGGGCTTAGAAGTAGGTCAAAATAGGTATATACCTATATCTGACCTAATTGACTGAAACTTGTTAACAGGTCAACACTGCCAACATGAAAAAAAATAAAGTAATAAAAAGTACATACTTAAAATATTGTTCTATTTTTAAATGTGAAGCATTCTTACTGTAGTATTCTTTTTACACTGTGCCATAAATAATATTTTGTTGAACTGTGTTTATTGTGAATACTCAAATTCCTTTATACATTATATGATGTATTTGTAACATATATTATAATGCATATACAATTTAGCTTTCTTTATTACATCTCTATGTAAACTTATGCTGAATCTCACACTTATTTATGTGTGTTGTTCTAAAAAAAAAGTTGAAATGTTTGCTGAACAATGAAAACTACAGTATCAGTAAACAATAAGTCAAGGCCTCAAATATTAATTACATATAAATGTTGATAATGATGCTATTATGTAAATCAAAATAAAATTAACAAAAACAACAAAGTGTTTTATTTTGTAATGTTGTGTGATAAATTGCTTATTAGAAGTGAACTTTGATCATTGACTGTTTAAAATTATATTACATTTACATTACATTACTTAGTGTTTTGAAATAGATTTATTTATCAAGCTAAGCTAAGGCTTCACTGTGACTCATAATTTTCATACCAATAGTTATTAAGACTTACTGAACACTATTAGCATGCAGTTGTTCCCCCTAAATTTTGTATATCTTCCAGTTCATGCATTCTCTTGTCAATAAAAGTCTTTCGTTATTAAGTGTTTGCGATGAACTTGTCAAAAAATGTAAGATTTACCACCATACTATCTAATCCCTCTTCCGAGTCAGAGGCTAGGTCTATGACTATATCCATAACCATGATAAGTAAAGTCTGTAGGAAATGTACCAAATAATGTTTTTTTTTTAATTTAAGAAGATAACAAACTAGCTTCCAGTTCTACCAGTTCTTATGTCTTAGTTACCAGTTCTTATGGCAAAGTCCTTGAAATTTTCCATTTGTGCGAGCACTGTAGAACAAATACATCCTCTGTTCAATTAATGATGAAGACAAAGATGTTTATATCAAGTGCACAAAAATAAAAAAAAACAATAATGATTACTGCCTGGTAAACAACTTACTTCAGAGGACTTAGAAGTGTGATAGATAGAGTCTATATACAGAGATGGCTTATTTTGTAAGGGAGTATTAGTAAGGATTTCAGAAAATATAGCACATAAAAAGTTAAAATGGGAGACATACATACATACAAGCATTGAGCTTCAGCTCTAACAGATTAACAATAAAAAAAAACATTTCTTTATTAGTAATATGATCCTGTTCGCTACATCTGTGATCATGTCCTATGAAATGAATAACAAATACTCCAATTAACTTTTGCTACTGTTTTAATTAATGCTCTCAATTGTCGACTATGTAGTACATTGATACATATAAATTGTTGGTTTGCAACAGATAATGCATTTCGTTTGGAAGGCCAAGTAAAGGAAAACTTACCTGGTCAAGGTGACTGACTTTGTTCACGCCTTCACGTAAAGAGGATTATGAATATGCATCTAATTTCATTGCCATCTTTTGTTTTTATCCGTGATAAGATATTGGAGGTTCTCACTCAGTTATAGATCTCATATTTAACAATATTCACAATGTAAATAAAATGTATATATATAAATATATATATAATTTGTTTTATTGTCTTTTTTTTACGTTCCTTAATTTTTAATAAAATATTTTTAGTGTTGATTTCGAAGTCATGGACACAATCACATGGACATGGATACAATCTCCAGATTCATGCACCTCTTGTATGTAACTATCACTCAAACACCCTTGAGATCGGAACACAATCACTTATAAGACAATATAATAATATTTTCATGTCTTCATATCTAACTGGGGAGCTACACTATTCTAACTACTACCGATGCCTGTTGGTCAAAAAATAAGTGAAGGGCATTATTTTTGACTTGCCTTTGTGTATGTGGTGACAACGAAGAACTTCTCATCATTTTTTATTCATCATCTTGTTATACCAGAAATAGGGTTGCCACGTACGCGCTTATTAATTACGATACAATTCGATAAACTTTTCAGTTTTTTTTTCTGGTAATAAAAAAATAGTTATTATTTTCAAATACATTCCCTAATATAGTAAAGGTTACCTAGATGAATAAGTATCTTTTGCGTATTTTTATAATACTTACCTATAAAAAAATTACGAAAATTGAGCATTACTTTATGACTTATCTCCCCTATTGCCATCTGATAAAGTCTATGTACTTTGGTAGGAAAACTATCTTCCCTGTAGATAACTGATAAGGTAGGTTGAAAAAAAAAACAAAATGAACTTATGTTTTTTTTTACAACTGTGTTTAGAACTCGAAGTTAAGATGCAAAATTCTAGAACATTCCATGATTTTCTGATCATCTGGGCAGCTTTATTCGGAAATCACAGCTAAAATTGCCTACGAACATCTACACAACGTATAACAGTTACGCAAGAATACTGCAGAGATAGTTATTGTTCCTACGATAGATGAGATTTTATCTCCAACATAGGCTGATTGTGAGAGAAAATGTTTTCAGTCACTGAAACATGAAATATAACATGAATGAGGCGAAAGAAGGCTGCCTGCTGAGTCGTCCCCAGGGGTAACTCAGATAGTAATTATTTATGGGTTTTAATTGCCTATGATAACTTATCTTTATCGCTGTAGCGAATAGAACTGCATTTTATTTCTATTTTTAGAATTCTTTACATGTTACGTCATGACACTCACACCAATGAATAGATTTATACGTAATACGACATTTTAATTTAGTCAGCTAGATTAAACGCCAATACCTTCGATAGATCATTTAGTTTTTCACATGAAAAACTTAAGTTTACATTTTATTTAGCCGGTTGACTTGGCGCCATTTAATAGTTTGATCCCGTAGTTTTCCACATCATTTTAAAACTACACATTGTTGGTATGATGACGTTACAATAACTCTTATAATACCTCGACAAGGCTTAACTATCGGATCCAAAATCCTGTCTTGAAAACGCGAACCAACCGTATATGTATGTGCACAAAATTTTACACCGTTTAGTTTTTCCCGATATTAACGTGTAGAAATATAACTAATACGGGATTATTTTATACTAAGATGCGCAGGTATTATAAAACAGTTTTATCGCGATCATTTTATGTTTTATCAACTATACATACAATAGTTTTTATTTATCTTGGTACTTATTTTTAATTTAGAAGACACTGCATAAAACTTTAAACCATGTTTCTAAATTCAAATAAAACATTCGCTAATTAGAGGAATGGATTCCGGATATAGCTGGCCAGTCTTGTATCTGTGTCTTTTTTAAATAAAGAATAATTAGCTTCATCATCGTAGAGGGCATTTAATATTACTTGTTTTTTTTTCTTTGTGGCATTGAAGAGAGAATACCTTTATTCCTGTTTTTAAATTACAAGTTCATTTATTCGTCAAATACTTACATAAATATTTTGTATTAATTTTTTGAGAATATTACACGTGCTTAGGAGTGTGAAATTTGGTATAGTTAAGTTTTCACGGAGAAATAAAAGAGCACGGAAAGCTAAATTTTGTACATAATATATTTTCATTTATTATAGAACCGAAAAGATTGTAGTGCCAACGTAAAAGAACCCTTTGACGAAAAAATTTACGGTCGAATTTCGATCGCAGAACGGAAATTTGTAAATAGTAAATATACATATAACTATACTATTATACATATAATATAACGCGTATGTCGTGCTTCGATGGTTAAGTGAATGAAATGAAATATTCGTTCATTTAATAAAATGCTCACGTTTCTTGAAATTACCAGTTTTTTATGTTGGTAGTTGACAGTTGACTTGTTCTATTACTTATTTAAGTCTATGGTGGAATCGCACAGAGCACTACGTTATACGATGACCTCGCGCACGACTTGAATCACGCTATCGAAGTTTGTACTATACTTGTATTAATATATTTTTAGTATATAGTACAAAAAACATCGGTGCCATGTTGGATTTCAAATAAAGAACATTTAATTTATTTTTCAGACCTCGATTTCAATGTATCCGGGTTTATGATTTTAATCTCATGTCATGTATTGTATGATAGTTTAAAAGTTACTTTTTAAGGAATAGCTGTTTTGACTGTGTTGGGGCAGCCTTGACACTACCGTAATCCCATGCTGTCCTTCGGACAATCCTTCGGTTTGTTTTGATTGTTTTTATTTGATTGCTGATTGCTTCTTGGTTTTTTCAGTTGACTTATATGTACTTAAATATAATATAAGCGTTTACGTATGCACGTTGTCGTATTTTCTTTAAAGATGTAAGGAAGATGTAAGGATAACTATACACTACTCCGCAACGGTTCGTTAAGCATTCGTCTCGCATTCGAAATTTAAATAAAATCCTGTTTGGACAACATATATACCTTAGGTCAGAATGATACAAATGAAACTGGTTATATCAAAGTTATAGCACGATACGTATACAATATGAAAGACACGCTCTGCAAGGCAAATTCGACCATAATTCAATTTGTCGAAGGTTAACTTTACAATGATATTATTGAACGTTCTGATTAACTTACTAAACGCATCATTACACATGTACAAAATTTAACTATTTACACTTCTTTTTTGTGTAAACTAAAAATAAATAAACGCTAACACACACATACCCCCGCAGTAGGATTTCTGTGTCACGGGCAGCATGGACAACACAAATAACACGTCACTAACACCCACGACCCGAGAGCAAATATTTATTTGTCACATAAATATCTGCCCCGGCCGGGAATCGAACTCAGGATCCCTCGCTTCGCAGGCAGGGTTACTACCAACTAGGCTACGGGGCCGTCAACTATATCAAATCTCAGTCTCTTACATGTGTGCATTGTTCTTAAAAAGGGGCACAAAAGGTTTCTCGCCACATAATATTAGATAGATATAAGCCGTATGAAGATTTATCATTCACGCGAGTCTTTCTGCGTCAATATGTAGGCGTGAAGTATCTCGTTTGCTACACCAATGTGAATTGGTAGAGAATAAACAAATTATTAGGATTATATAAGTTCATGCTATGATGCGGGTAATTACGAGATATCTCTATTCTATACAGATGTTCTGACTTAGTTCAATAAATCGTGGTCACTGCTTATAAGCGATAGTATTTTAAATTTCGAAATAGTTTCAAGAATATAATATAAATAGAATGAGATCATATGAAAATTTATTAAAAAAATAATAGCTTTCTTTCATACATCGTAACGAGTCTTTCTTGTAGTCAATTTTCTATCCTAGATAAAGATAAGGTAAGGTTTATTTTTCTATTCTTAATGAAATATAACTCATACAACATTGTCAAGCCGTATTACGTTGCAAACTTATATGACCCGATTCGTAAAGAGAAATGAGATGAAAAATTGAATGATTTTCATCAGAAATCGCTTTATTTCCTTACTGAATAATTAGAATACATTTGCTAAAACACGAGACAGTTAGAGAACACAATTTACGTAATAACTATAGGCAAGATTTTGTCCAATTCGTCCACCAAGACAATCTTTATGGTCGCTCATGTGAGTTGAGAATAGGCTTTTTATAAATTGTTGCGCTCAACATCATAGACTCCATCGCCACTTACCATCAGGTGGGACAGTAGTCAAGCATTGATTTATCTTATGTAAAAAAAAAATATACAATATAGTCACGAAAGTTAGTCGTAATGTATATTTTATGACATAATTACTAAACGTGAGTCAACCGCAAAATCGTAATGTATACCACATTAAGTTAAGAGTATGAAATTTCAGTTCTTCACTACATCGTCTTTATATCCATATTGTTTTATGCTATTTACCAACAACTGAAAAACCAAAAAATCTATGATACATTAATATGTTGCTGTAGTTCAATTTAAGTGTACGTAAAACATGACGCAAATGTGCGTCCTATTATTTTTATAAACCAGTGCCATGTGATGTTATTTGCTAACATTGTCCATGGTTTATTACTAACACCATAATAATATGGATAAATAAATCATAATATTGATAATGTACCGACGTACGGCGGGTATCCACCCTTACGTAGTGCACATCCCGGCTATTCGAACGAAAAAAATTGCGTCATCGTTCCTTATGCGTACTGCGAAGGAATGGAATAGCTTGCCTGCGTCGGTGTTTCCTCCTGAGTATAATGTGGGAGTCTTCAAAAGGAGAGTGAATAGGCTCTTTATAAGTTAGTGCGCACAACATCATAG
>DWPA01004133.1:0-13188 GCA_018251375.1 Calpodes ethlius | reverse complement strand
GATTTTTTTATATATCTTGACTTTGTTATAAGATCGAATAAATCAGTTAAAAGTATGCGTTCACAGCTACACAGCTTACAGTGGCGCCATTGTACCGACCGTCGCAGCCTCTGCCAGTAGGTGGTCCGTACGCTAAAGATTGCGTGTTCTCAGCGATCTAACAGTTCTGCCAGTTCAGTCGATCTCCCTGTTCATCGTTATAACGCTGAATACACGATGCATACAAAGTAATTAGATATGGTTGAAAGATTAAATTGAATGATTCAATTTCATTTACAATTTCGTTGCTTCTGTTGATATGCTTACAGAGGGGTAAAATTGAAACGAAAAATCGTCCGAGTCTCTATTATGGTGAACAAAGGTTGGGTTTAGAATTATTCAACAGTAATGTTACTCAATCGCTGACGGTATATTATAAATGCGAGCTATCTAATGAAGCAGGACGCGGTGCGTAAACGGCTGCTCCGGTCTCGGATGATCCTCGTATATCGTATTCAGCTTAATGACAAAACAAATAATTATATTGAGTATAATAAATGATAATAAATGTAAATACGAATTAAAACAAGGCAGTATTATAAATCCAAAATGTAAATAACATAGTGATATGCTAGCTCCTAATTAATATTGAGAGGGATTTAAGTTAAAAGTAGCGAGTTAGGTGAAAGGCTCGCAACATCAGCGGCAGCCGCGGCGGTGGCTCGGACGGAAGTATCACAAGAATGCTTCGGATACGGCACCTTACTTTCCAAAATCCACACGCCACCGACTTTCCACGCTGATGTTATCTCGTAAAAATGAGATTTAGACGAGACGAGAGCAAACGCGTGGCATTTCAAGTAATTAAGCGATTTTAATTATTCTGCGCTGCGCAACGGAACGCACAAGATCGCGCCGCGCCGCCATCGCTGCTACCCGTTCTACTACGTTCCACATTTGAAAATTTGATGCCGACAGCTTTTGAAATAAAACGCTACAAGTTATTGAATCGTCAACATTTCATTTACATAATATCAAATCAATTTCTATTTATTGGTTATTAATGGTTCCTACGGGCGTTGTTAAGACTTTGCAATGATTAAATTAGTCAAGATTAGAATCGTGATGATTTATTTAATTTTTTTTTTGAACCTGACACTTTAAAGTGTGATAAACGTTCAAATAAATAAAAATATCTGTACCTATTATATATTAAGACTATTTCATTACGTCATTCTGTTCATCTATTTACCTTATACTTCGGTCCTGTGATATTCCATAAGAATATTTAAAAGCTGAACAAACTATAAGATAGTCCTAAGACTAGCAGACACGCGAATAATGCACATAATGATAAAATAAAAGGAGCGTCGGGTGTTGTACCACAATATGCTGAGTTTTTTGTTATCGCATCTAAATTCCTATAGAAGGTTCAGGTGGTCAGATTATAATTGGCTTATTTGCTTGTCCAATCTACATATGTTATCTTCAACAAGTTCGCGGGTGAGCGCGGATACGGTTATTAAATCTACGAGAGCCTTTCACACGCTGTTAACATAACCGCTATCGATGTTTGGACAACGATCGCCGGCTATATTAATAACGTCAACTACGCATGTGTCAATAAATATTTATCTGGACGCCTTTCCTCCGTTGACGTACCAATTCCAACAAATAAAATAGTTCTAAAACAAAATGAAACATAGAGACAAAATGTGTATTCGCTATCGAAATCGGGATGAATAATAAAGATAGAAGTTTCCCGTCGGCGTGAACATGAAGAGACGAAGAAAAGCTGCGTCACGGTGAAGTGAAATTGATTGAATTTAGCGGTCGAGGCTATGTAACTTTCCGAGAGCATGAATTTCTCATTTGCGTCTTACAGTGAGAATTCCAATTTCCGATGCCACTCGCTCACATAATGGAAGTGTTTGCTTTCAAACGGATCGAAAGCGCCGGTAGCGGCGAGGCGGCCGGTCGATTGTTTCATCTGGTATTGATTTAGCTCGGAATGTCGCGTCCCGACTGGCACAATAACGCACTATTCGGTTAGGAAGATGTCGCCTTGACGGCAAACATCCGGCCATTGTTAGCCAGTGTCTGCCGACTGCGATACGGCTCTGTGAATTCGCTGACTTCCTTTGCGGTTCCATTCCAAATGTACATAACGTATCTGTGATTCAGAACATCGAACATGGCTCGAATCCACGAATCATTGTGTTAATAAAATCATCAGCGTCATCAGACGTTGCTTTTTATGCCATAGAATTAATATGTCTAATGATCGCAATTGTTTTTCCAATGACTGTCTATTTATTGTTAAGTAAAACCTAAACTTACTTTTGAATATATTGTATGTACATCGAATAGAAAATTTAAAAGTTATTTTATTTCGCCGGCGGCTGGATGGACATCTGCAATGCGTCGGGCGTGACTGCACAGCCTCTGCGGATCGGCTGCATTAGGGAGGGCCCGTACATTTATCTCGTATGGATCATCTGAAATAGGTCTTTAGCTGCATGGAATTAAGTAGCAGTTGCAACAATAAGAATATTTTGGAATTTACATTTCAAGTTCAACGTGTGACTATTGCAATAGTTAGATACCAACGATCTATTTGTATTTGATCGAGTAGTGACGTTATATTTTGAACATTGGTATCCAGTTTGTGACTAATGCAATCAATGATTACGTATAGGTCTAAATAGGTTACGTATAGGTCTACGTTCGTCATTGATTCATATTTATAAACATTTTTAAAATCACTTCTGTAGCCACTTTTATAAAATAAAGATTATATTTTTATGATGTTGAATATTGTATAATTTTCTATAAAAGCCTATCGTTGAAGCGGAGTCACTGCATACGAAAGTGGAAACCTGCCAGCCGCTGCGTCCTGACCTGGGTTCCTCGGCTCTATTGCAAGGGAGTAGGGTTCAATATGTGTGTGCCGGAGCCGGCTGCTCGGCTGGAACAATGGCTGCTCGTGCATTATTTACGCAGGTGACGACGCCCGTCTGTTCGTGCTCTGAATTAATTCGCCGCGAGTCTTAGTTTATTTTTTAATACTTACAAAAGACATGCTTGTGCCACACCTCTCCCCCGATGATTTATAAATAATGAAAAGGAACTAAATGTCACGATTCATCGTACACTCGTCTAGCAATCGAAATCTGCTTCGTCATTCTAATTCTTTCTTTGACCTTTCTTTTCGATGGTTGAATTTCTGATGATCCTCAGATATGTCTTTAGTTACAGATGTCTTTATAGATTGGATTTTCTTTGGACATGATTGTATTGCGGTTTACACTAAACGTGCCGAACATCGAACAATTTCTAAAATGCCAATTATTTATCGATTTGAATTCGATTACACAAACCTTCCCATAAAATTGTTACTTTTAAAACCAAAAATGTATTACCTAGAACTATTTTATTACAATAATATAATAAACATGATAGTTATAAGGAAAACAAACATCTAAATGCAATAACAAATGGCACAGTGCACGCGATCGGTTTAGCGATGGCGTACTTACCGTCATCGCGTCATACCGCGGGGCCATTGACACGACCACAGCACCACACTGCACAGCACAGGTAACGTAAGGCGTAACAACCGGAAACCAGACGTCACTCCAAGGCCAGCAGATTCCACCACCAACTTGGGAAACTATATATAATCAATGACGTTGGATTATTTATCTTGTCCTATGTCTTATTTTAGGGTTCCGTAGTCATAACCTGTTGTCGTAATCTTGCAAGGGGATATTATCATACTGACAAAGTTATAGAATAAAAAAAATGGAAATGAATTTTATTCTCGTTTAGCCCGTAGTGAAAAATATATCATTGAAAAGGTCTTTAAAAAGATAATGGTTCTGCCTCTGGGTATTCTCCGTTCCAGGAATCCGTTTGCGAAATATTAAACTTTAAAGTGCTAACATTGGTTAGAGTTGAGTGTTTCCCCGTTCTCTACTAAATGGTTGGTGCCAGACGTGTGATATAATTCACGATGCACCTAGTACTCTTACCAGATGAATTTGAAAGGATAACGATCGTGGTTATTTACGGTTTGCAAGTTATCGAGTAATCAATCAACTTGCAATTACGGAACGCTGCACTGCGCGTGGCCAGACACGCACTTGGGCGGCTTTTAAAAAAATAGGCATCGCATCTCTGAGATCTGCCTTGGCACGGATGCATACATTGTATGAGATTGTAAGTTTTTTACATAATATTACTTCGATAAAAATGTTATTACAAAAACAATTAGGTATAACTTTAGTTATGGCAATATGAAGTTTCTTGACACGGATTTGTAGCTTACTAGCTGTACCCTGCGCGCGTTGCTAGTCCAACACGAACTACCATGGCAATATGTTTAATTTATTGAATTGACAGTGGCGCCACCTGTCGAAAATTGGTCGTACCAACTTAGGCACCTTAAATGTATCGTTTTCGATTCTATAAAGGACATACAGACAAAAACATTCATTTTTATACATATAGAGAGATGAGTTGTGTAACTTTGGATCAGTGATAGGAAAGTACTAGGTCCATTGCCGCCATATTGACTGATGTCGTTTTATTCTTAATTTTACAATTTGTGAAATAATTTGATGGCAATGTACCACCGCAGTTAATACGCATAGGTCCGTTTTATTTAGGTACGGGAAAATGGGAACTGCTTAAAATAGCTACCTCGATATGTGATTTTCCTTATTATTTTAACAGATTTTTGTCCAAGCGTTAAATTTAATTACCTATTAAAATTTCATAAATTACTGTGTGGACAACCACGAGTTGAAAATTAAATTATCTTTTACATACGTACATTTCTGCCCCGTCGGGAATCGACTCCAGGACGGCTTAGCTGGCAGATCGTCATAATATATCATGATTTATCAAATGAATGATTGATGTCTAGCCGTAGTACACAATTAATTATTTTTAATGAAACAATAAAAGAAACCTCATGAATCACACACCTCACTCAAATCGAAAAACGCTTTCGCCTTCTAAATTGTATCTTCAAATTAGATTTTCACTTCAGTACAATATTAACACTACGGCATGAGTGTTTTCCTCAATTAGTGTACTAGTGTTATTCACAACTTGCACTTTGTTATTTTCTCATAGAGGGTGATAAAAAGTAGTGTCCTCGCGAGCAGCACTATTTGAATCTCAAGTGATGTGCTTTGAATCCCTCGTCTCTACTCTAGACCCCTTCGTTCAGCTTTGAATTAAAAAAAAACACTTTCACTCTAAAAGTAGTTGTTCCATTAAACAATGTACTATTCAATAAAAATATAAAATAATCCGAGGTCGGTTCCCGCAGGCAGATACCTCGTGCCACTATTTAAAGTAATCGTTCCCAAGGAAGGAAATGAAATCACAGAAACTTAGTGATACCAAGTAAGTACAAATAATAATAGAAAGGCGTTGCAATGGCGACACTGATTGGCGCGTTTAATTTTAGAACGCATAGCGCTGCGCATGCGCAGTACGCGCCGCCGCCGCGCCGGGATTACACTGTGGTTTTCCTTTTGTAGATGCCGGAGGGTAGACAGCTCGCGACAGCAGTATCGGCAGTAAACAGGATCAATGGGACAATATTACTGCAATGTGTTAGCAAATCGCTTGAACATTATTAAAGACTAACATTTAAGTCTAACAAAAATAAGTTTTTTTAATATTTTGTGTTTCTTTTACAAACCCGCAACGTTTTAAATAAACTAGCCATTGATACTCGAAGTGGTTGTCGAGAAAAAAATATTCCTAACTTTTAGGACGAAGGGAGATATAAAATAAAATATTCTACCATTGCCGTTGTGGTATATATGTAGACATCTTTCTAGTACTAGGAGTCTGTGAGCTAAGTCGTGACGGACGAACGTGATGAAACTATTAGAATGATGTTTTGACTACGACAAGGCCTAAAAAGTCAACAAGGATTGGTTTCCGACATCACAACTGCAGTATTTCACGTCCACTTGTGTAGGATCCAATAAAGAGCATTTTGTTTTCATCGTGCTCCTAATGTAATGCAACACATTCAGAGTTTTAATTTAGATGCATATTGCGTGCTCGACCGCTCAAGGGACGAACGGGCAGACAATGACTTATTGAATAGCTAAACATATGTAGATGATATTCTTAATATGATAGTTACACTCAGTTTTTAGAATGAATAATGTAAGCACAATTACTAGTCAAATGAAAGTCTGGTCTACATTAATATGTATGAAGAAAGCTGAATCTGTCAATTAGCGTCAACGGTATCAAATGATGTTATTAGCATGTTTTAAAAGGATTTCATTCACGTGAAAACCATTAATTAACACATAGAGCATTGCGGGTGGAACAACGACATTAATTATATAAAGAAACGTATTATTTTCTGCAGATATTTCGATCAAATAGCACGAATACAACGGTTTCTTCGAGTTTGATTCTTTGTCGCCTTGTCAAACGTTTCTGCATGTCTAGACTGTTTAGCCGTAACATATACAATACATATAATATTTACTATATATATATATTTTTTAATTTAAAATGTAATTTAACATTTTCCGAATTTATAGACATATCTTTAAAATTCCCAAAATTGGTAGTTCAAAAGTCCAAGGCAACTTTGGTGGTGCTAGACTAAGCACGAGGTTATTTCTTCTTGTTGGTGGTCCGGTGGTCAGTGGTGGTCTAAAGCTTAGTACCACCAGGTTTAATCCCGACGTTTCTTGTACATAATGGTAGGGTTTGTTACCTGTCCGGGTAGCGACCATACTGAAGCAAACCCCGATAAGAAGCAGTATCGCAGACTGTTATAACGGGACTCACTTCATGCATTACGAGCAATGTATAAATGTATGTTTAGCCTTTTGACGTTAAATTTTAACGATAAAAAAGTCTCTACAAAGATGATGCTTGTTACTCATCATCTTGTAACTCGAAGATTAAAATTTGTCAGGTGTTCAAATTTATTTACGAGCAAAATGCTCCACCTAGGCAAGTGAAAATTCATTTGTAATATGCAGATAACAAAAAAAATGTAGCGCAATGCTGGCACGCTGCTTACATTGGACGTAACTTAACTATCCATGTCAAAAAGGGGTGTGCGCAAATATTAAACGTTTAGTCCCAATTTGGTGGCAATGTTACCAAAATAATCGGAGAGCGGACAGCGGCGCGGATGCCGGCGACACGCGCGACGCCGCTCTCCTCAGTGTCAAGGTCACGCGCACCGTACGTTGACTGAACATACGTTTTTACTTTTTTCTCTACGCGTTTATAATTCAATGCATGCGGCGCGTCGCACGCCTTTTATTTATTACTGGATGACTCCTTACATTTATTTCCACCCTCGCGCTCTGCTCTCGTCTGACAAACATGGCTCTTTTTTATTTTCTTTAAAAATTTAAAAATGACGACGCAAATTGTCATTGACAAATGCACCGAAAACTGAAATGGCGTCTTCTTAAAATATTCTCACGTTCCATGTATTAACATAAAAAGTAACCGACATAATGAACGTTTACGAAGTCGAAACTGGTTCTCCCGGTGATTTGTATGCGCTAACGGCGTGCCGCGGCGGCGCACTCTTCTGCATTCATTCCTTGTAATGCAACAAACACAAATCTATATTTATCGCAGACCTATCCCAACACACGCCATAGTGGCGAGCGTGGCCGAGCGGAGGAGGCAAAACAAATAACATCCAGTATGTTATAAGAGGACACGCTTATCTTTAAATAAGATCCGACACTTCCAACTAAAATAGTGAGCCGCCCCCGACGTACCAAGATAAATAATAATATTCCTTGCTTACTGAAAGAAAAATATCTTAAAAAAGAAGTTATCACCGCGCGATGCGACATTTTAATGATAATGGTTCAAATGTATTGAAGTGTAAATAGATTTTATGAGTTATGAAATGGACATTTAAGCAGGTATCAGGTATGATGGTAAGGTGACTTAGTGCGGATGGGCTGGTCTGGTACTTGGTAGGTATAATGATGTGGTCCATTGACATCAGTACAACAATGCATTTCGGCAAAGTAACTCATAAACTTTATGATGAAATCATAGTTGTCAAACATTCGTTATGTCTGTTTACACGTGCGACAACGACGCGACAAATTGTCGCATAAAGACATCGGCGGCAGGAAATTTGTCAAAATGTAAAGCCATAATTTCCATGTACGACATTTTGCAGTACAAATGTCTCATTGCTGCGACAAACGCTACTAATACAGCGTTATTAAAAAGTCTGTAGGAAGTGCTAAAACTCCGTGTTTTTATAAACTCTTTTTACATAAAAACGATTGCATAATACGAAAACATTAATGTGTTTTTGTGGTCGTAACCTGCAGAACCATAGTGTTGACAGGTCGCAGACATTAATACACCTGCGTCAAATTGTCTCGTCGCTGTCGCATGTACAGCTACTAGTAAATAACAGGCAATAATAAATGTAAAGCACATCCAAAAGTTTTACTGGCGCGGCGGTCGGCGGACATCAATTTGTCGTCTCCAAATTAATTTGTAGTGAACTCTCAAGTGGATTGTGGAGCGCAGTCGGAGGTTAAAATTAGATTAACGGAGTTTTGGTGCTCCGAATAATAAAATAATTGATAACGACCCGTTAATGTTCCCCCGAGGTTTGTTTAGGACTCGCTCGCTGTTGCCGAGATTCAACAAGCAAATGGATGGAGCGACTAATTGCTAGTTAAGAGAATTTTATTTTTAAGAAATTGTTCAATTAACTTATAAATATCTGACTAACGAACAGCAGAGACACCCGATGGTAAGTGATCAGTACAGTCCATGGATTTCAGTAGCACCAGAGGGATCACTGATGTGTAGCTGGCCAATAAAGAAGTGGAAAAAAAAGAAGAATTGGCCATTAAACCAGACCACGACGTGTCATTTGATGGCTGAGTCAATCAAGATGGTGGTAGCTAGCCAAGCCGGGTACACGGAAATATAACGACTCAATAATTATCCTTGCGAGAAAGCATAGGACCAGTTCTAATCGCCTCTCACGACACCTTGATCTGTCAGCATGTAGACGGGAAAATTTATAGTATTTAGATCCTTTTAGTGAAAATAATAATTATGTTATCCTTAGTAACGGATACGATTCAAGATATTTAAGAAAATGAACTTCAAATTACTATAATTAGATGCGGAAATTACTAGACAAAGGGGATTGGCTTTCCCTCTTACGTCACGGCTAACAAGCACCAACTTTGATAGACGTTGTTTTTATTGCCAGGATGAAACTATGCAAATGTAAAAATCGCCTTATCGAGAAATGTATAAAGCCATACGCAGGGGCATAGGAGATTGCTTACTCTAGTGTTAGTTTATTTAAATTGTAATCGAGATGATGTTGTCTCGGGGACACGGGTACCGAAGAGCAGGGAAAACGTGACAGCAGTAGACGACAGCTGAAGCGTTTCCTTGGCTACTGCTACTATAACGAGCTAACAAAACTAAATCTAAAACATATATAGTAGTAACATTTTCAAAATTTTGTTTTAATATGTTTAATAAATTATCGTCAAGTTTTTGTCTGGTCCGACGGGTGCAGCGAGCTGTGGTCCGTCTGTCCGTCGCGCGCCGGTAACCCCCACACTGCTGCCAACAGATTGCGCAGTTTTTTCTATCTACATCAAGTTTGTTATGTCGTTACTTTTATCGCCGTGGTACGCTGATGAGTATGTTATTGTCGCTCGTTACCATTAAATTCCACAGACTGTAGTTACCGATAAATGACATCTGAGGTACATTATTTCTATACAATTCATGTAAATCTTTCAAGAAATGACACATGTGCACAAGAGAAAGATTAATTTTACCATTTTTTTTTAATCAAACACGTAGCGCGGTTATTCATCTCATATGATTAATCATTATAATCCTTGGAATTAAAAGTAAATCAAAACATCCATTCCAAATACATCCGGCCCCGTTAGCTGCGACTGAATAAATTAAACGATAGTTTCACGACCAAACCGGTTTTCAATTTAAGCTTGGTTTAAAAACAAACATAGGTCAGTGGCGAGAACGCAGCGCACGCAACCACACTTTGAACTTTGAACGCCAGAATTTGTCTTGTTTCTTGTGAATAGCCGAACAACAAACAAACCGCCCATCTGTTGTTGTCTACGGACCTCCGTAAGACCGAAGACGTCGCCGGGCACGCAGAAAAACCAGCTTATTTCTGGTTCACCAACACTTGCTCACTTTCATGTGAGACATATAAAAAAGTGAGGAATATGGCACGCAAGGTGGTTAAAAATATTCCATCACTACTTAGTGGTGGTATCATGCATACCTATGCATGAAAATAGGCAATTATAAACTGAGTGGTTCAGAACGCAGCTAGCTCCGAGAAGAAGCTAAGGAACCGGTCATCGCATCTTCGTCCACTATTCAGGATGTAACTCGAGCAGGGGCTTGGTGTAGACTCAAGGATGGATGGAGCCATTCACACACCGAATTCGTACTACTGCACTCGTCATGTTGTCGTATGTTAGGTTGATTTTTGACAGGGGATATTGTGTCAATTGCGTAGCGTACTGTTATATTCCGAGGTGATACCGTAAGCGTCCAAGGCATCATTGTGCCGAGATGAGGGGCGAGGCGGCGTGGCGGTACTCAGCGGTACTCGGCGGTAGAGAGGGCCGAACCGGGCCGTTGAACCTCTAACGGTAAGCGATATTCGCGTGCCTCCACGATAGAATTGCCAGCCGCTTTGTGCGGTACTTCCCGGTGAAAATTGACGGGATTATCCAGGTATATACTGGTCAATTTGGCCATAGGTGACTGCTACCTATTAAACTAGTTCTGTCACAGAACAGAACTGTGCTGGTGCAACAGTTTCATTGTAACAGTTGCTTTATTTTCTTAAAGAAATACAATCTTCAAGTAACTATCTTTGTAGGGTTCCATAGTCAAAACGGAACGGTATCGTACGTACCGTTTGGCTTCAACCCATATTTATCATGACGAAATATTGCTAAAACTAAATCTTACATCAATCTACGATCTTGTTGTGAGCCAGTTTCAGACCCCTGCGCCCTGATTGAACCCGATAGGGATACCGTTGATCGATACCTTCTCTCCAAGTGTTCCGACCAAACGTCGCATCGGATGTCCGATCGAAACCGGTTGCCGTGTTAAGTTCCAAAATTGCAGGCTCGTGGCGACAGCGACAACGATGTACTCATTGACAGCCGTGACGCTTTTTATAGCACGGGAAAAACAAGCTTGCTCTCCAACTTGTTCTGTACCCAAACTGTACAACCAACATTTTACTAACTAAAGTGACACGTCGAAGTTAGATTATTGTCAATAAGAATAATGTCAGATAGTCAATCACTACGTCTTACGTATGGAGATACTGACGGGTGAATAGAGAGAACTGGCTCGTTTATTATTTTAAGCTTTTTAGTGCAATACTGCAGATAAAAACTTGTTTTTAGTTTTTTTTTTATTATTATCAATCTGTCTATTCGGGTTAAGCTTTGCGTGCGCACCAGAATAATTATTGGATAATAATAAATAAAACTACTTGTAAAAATGAGTAACCCAGTATTTTTGACTCAGATTCTGAAACAAATATACCGACGAAGCAAATGGGTAAAATATTCAACACATCAAATTCTAGGAAACGCCATGGACACTGAAAAGATCCAAATTGCAATGTATCTAGATTAATTACTGTAATGCACGCATGGTTTTGTGAAGTAGAGCGGTTTACGGGTCGAGTAGAGGGTGACCGCGGTGACCCAGCGCCGCACCCATTTCTGCCGTGATGCTTAACATTTCTCTTTGGAAGGTGTGTTCACGAAACGTAGGAAAGAACGCATTTCGTTGTATTTTCCCAGCCCACAGCTCTAGAGGCAACTACTAATTATATTTTTCCAACCTATATTCGTAGAGGAAAGGTTAATGACTCAATAATTTATTTGACTGAATCAAAAACTTCAATACTTTAAGTATCAAATTCAAATCGAGTTACATTATTTCGTACGCTCCGTCAAAAAACGGTCGTGCACTGTTTCAACATTTACGTGACCGTGACCTGACCGGCAACACCTTCAAGTATATCGATAATTTCTCTGGAGGAAGAAATGTTCTTACTCATGAAGAAATGAAAACTAGGGAACCATTACCTTTTGTCCGTTTGTTTGTCGGGTCTATAAAATGAATATAAAGTTACTGTTTCGTTTTTGAAACTCCGTTCGTCATTCTATCTGTGAATCTCTAATTTAATTTTAGTTTTGTATGTTAATTAAATTTTCTTCGAAACCTGGTTTTATCCTGCCATTTCGAAAACTTATCTCCGGGGATAATATCGCCTTGTGTAATTTGTGTGCCTACTCCATCGTTATATTTTTGCTGGGGTGTACAATAAAGAGTATCGGTATCATTATAATACACCACAATGCAAAACATGATCACCGCAGGCTACTTGTCGAGCGCGCGGGCGCCCGGGCCGGCCGGGGAGCCGGTCGCCTACACGAGCTCGTGTTTGTTTATGTTGTTCGGCCGGCAGCAAAGCGCGGCGCGGCCGTAGACCTCTGAACCGCATCTCGATAAGCGAGCTTTTAATAGCGGCGGGCTTTCGATACTCGTTAGCGTACCCCGCGATTGAAATGAAACATGATTGACAGTTGCTCAGAGATAAGCGTCGTTAGGCAGCGATGCAGAGAATTATTACACGTATGGCCATTGTGTCTTAGGCATCGAACTGATCTTATTGAACTTTAATGGTGTCATTACAGTAGGATTGGCAGTATTCGGTAGCGTTCGCCTTCAAGACATTGTGGTAGTACCAACTTGGTTTCTTTTTCGGCCAAAATAGACGTTGTGTTGATGTAACTAATAGTTTATGTTTATGGTTATGGATTATTGACTTGGTTATTTATGTCTTATGTGCTAGTCCATACCAGAAGGAATATCAAATATGAAGGCGTGAGTGTTTAAAAGTTCAATTATACCTAGATCATAAACGGCGAGAAGCAACAACTAGCGAGTGCAATAAAATTACCTCTCAAACCCCTCACATAACGCTGAAATACGGCATCGTAACATCGATATCAATTATACTTCATCCACCTTCCGAAGAGAATTTATGTAAACAAACCGATATTAGGGTTATCAAAACTTTGGCACTTCAAAAACTACAAATTTTGA
>DWPA01004132.1:0-13189 GCA_018251375.1 Calpodes ethlius | reverse complement strand
TGCCTGCAAAGCGAGGGGTCCTGGGTTCGATTCCCGGCCGGGGCAGATATTTATGTGACAGGTGAATATTTGTTCTCAGGTCATGGATGTTAGTGACGTGTTATTTGTGATGTCCATGTCACCCGCGACACAGGGAATCCTACTACGGGGGTGTGAGTGTGTGTTGGCGTTTATTTCAGTTAATCGGAAGAAATTGAAAACACGTATGTATAGAATATTACAACAATCCTCCGTGTTACTCAGTTATGCAATTGCAATCGCAGAATACGAGAATATTGCTATAGCAATACTTATGATAACTTATAGCATCTTGTCTACCGGGGATTGCCGAAGTGGTCAATATCGGAATCACAGGTGTCGACATGAACAAAAACTGATTTTGGAAGATCAAACAGTCGACCCATACTAATAAACACAAATTATTTGTACACACTTGTAAGATTTTGTATATGATTCTGTTATGCATATCAACATAAGAATTACTTATATTGTTGTAGGAAGTATCATTATTGTTCTTTAAAAGGATAGGATTTTGGCTAAGGAGGTCTGAGATAACATAGAATTTTGGTAGGATAGCCTCTTGCCAAAAATAATTTTGAAATCCCTGTTGTACCCACACTGTAATAGTTAAGGCTATAAATGATTTGAATTTTAAATATTGTAAAGCATTTTACCTTGTCGCTCACCACATGCACAATACGAGGGCCTTCGTCTGCGCGGTGTGGTCGAACACGAACTGACACCTACAATAATAACAAAAATATATTCCAAATGCAACAAATATTTATCAATTCGTATAGGGCTTGTAAACGAAAAAATCTCATTTGTCCAGAAAAATTGAGCACTTAGACTTACCTACCATAGGTAGCCCACAAAATCGCTTTTAAGCGAATGTTAACCTTGCTTCTCTAGTGATGGAAAGATGCCATTAAGTGACTTCGCCATATAAAAGCTACCTTCCTAGCCAAACTGCTTAACTTGGCCGTAACAGCGAATCTTGTAATTGAGTGGAAATAGGGTTCAAAATAGATATCGTCGATAATAGTACCAGGCTCGTAGTAAAATGTGCAAAACCCGCAATGAATTGAGTTTTAAATTACACTAGTCATACTCATACTACCATCTGCAGTTTTACACGTATATACATATATATCCGGCAACAATTTGGCGCAACGCCAGCTTTTATTTTACTGTTGCGAATAGCGATCACTGGAATTGGAACTAACCGGTAATGGTCCTTGATGTAGCAACTGTTAATATATTTACGATTAATAAATACGTTTTATATCATCCATTTCTCACAGTAATTAAAATGGTCACTGCAACTTATGAAAATGCCTCACTTAAACAGCCTTATACTTTAAAAGGAGACACCGCACTATGATGGCGTTTTTTCTTTCGATATCTAGTTCACCCTCTTCTACTCATCCTCATCGTCCATGTATTCTTTTACTGCATCTTTGATTGCTCAAGGGGAAATGCGGTGTTGGCGCGGTGAACTGTGATACCTAACACGTGACTTAAAAACGTTTTTATTGTCTGGTCTGATCCCATCATCCGACACATAGCTCTTTGTGTCTACTCTGTGTCAAATTAAGCGATGGGAATGGTAGCGGGTGGCCGCAGACGGAGGGACAAGGTGTCCTTACAGGCTTGTGTTTACTATATATTTCGCCTTTTTCAAATATCGTTTTTCTTCTGCTTATAATGATTGTCTTTTTTTACATTTCACAGTATCCATTATGATTCTGAGTTTGAATTAAATTTTGTTGTAAGTAGGTATATTCCTTCTCCGCCGTGACAGAAAAACGTTTCACAAAATGTGACGTTTTTTTCTTACTTCGCTTCTAAAACGTTGGTGCAGATGTTGCAATTCAAAAAGTTACAATTAAATTTTCCAAATTATTTAAATAAATCATTCTTAGGCCCTAGAACTATTATTTTTATTACTACTAAGGTTGACAGGAAATTTCGACGAATTTTAGCAATGTGTGGTAATAGTTTTGTTTTAATGGGGTCTTTGCGAAAATTTAATAATAAACCCAAAATAAAAAAAAATTACGCGTCTCAGAATGATGTAATTTTTTTAACTCTTATACCTAATTGAATTGTGGAATTATTCATACAAGTATCTACGCTTAAATAAATGACTTCAGCATATAAATTGGTTTTATTTATTTATTTCAAAATCCTCATGAATCGCTATTGAGGGTTGTTTTGGTAAATAAGATTTCGGCATTGGCTTCAACCCTTAGTAACCCACTACAAGGCTTTGGTCTCGCCTCATGACTGAGGAAGCCTAGAGCATACCACCACGTTCTGTTCTAATGCGAATGGCGGGAAGGGAATTGACTTACCAAAAATTCGGAATCTTTTATCAAGCAAAATATATCGGCATTTTAATATGTCTTATCATTTTTCAAATGTCTTTGTAATCTCAACAATAGGCCCTTTTCAGATCCTTGTCTTATTTCTAAACAGGAAGAACTCATAAACTTCTACAATTTTTTTCTGAAATCGGTTTATATATTTTGTAAATTAGTACACAGTAAATATTAGATTTTTATATAATAAAATATATTTTTATGTAATACGCTATAACCATAGTTAACGGAAATGACTCTCCCTCTATATTCTGCACAGACATTTTTTCCATTTCGAATATAATAATGTTTGAAAGATAGATATTAATGTTTGAAATTATTTATTTTTGTATAAAAATTAGTAAGTCATTTAACGTGATGTGTAACGTACCATAAGCTTCTCCTCGCTAATAGTGCGCGCACTACCGTGGAGCTTATCACTCGTGGAACTACTTTGGGTCATGACGACTTTCAACCATTCGACAACGTTAACTGATAAAACTTTATACACTTCAATCCCACTTTGGTCCTATACAACCATACAATGTTTGAAAAACAATCAATCACACTAATTTAATATTCACCACTAATGAACTAACGCGTTAGGGTAATGTTTACCATGATAATTCGTGGGTACGCGGTCCACGAGCCCGTGACTCCACATGGACTGAAGTCTGATCAAAATATAGCCTTCGCTTTGGGCGGTCGCTGGGGTAACAGCTAATCACCACAAATAAAACTTTCATGCGACGTCACTTCGTGTTCCTACAATCACTTTTCTCTAGGAGTTAATGTCACGTGAGGTGAAAACGGTTCGTTTAAATTAATTAAGTATGGTAATCCGTCACATGCCTATTTGGAATATAATCCATAAGCTTAGAATAAATTAAAAGGGAAATAGGAAAGTAAAAATAGCTTCTTAGTTTAAAATAAAGTCTTCGAGCAAATTATTTTTTTTTCTAACGTACCTATATCTAAATTATGTTGTATTTTTAAGGACCTTAGGGTGGTTTTGCGTGTTTTAAATGACGCAATAAAAATAGAACATCCCAAAAAGTCAAGAAGAGAATTAATAATTATAGTTATCAATCATTTAATTTTTTTTTGCCCTCACTAGTGATCGATCTTTACTATATGCAATGTTTAGCAGAAGCTAAATAGGTAGTAACTTGTCCACACGGACACGAGATATTTGAGGGATAATTTAGGATAAAGTTTTAACACAGAAAGCGAATTTTGTCTACCTCAACAACTTGTTCATGGCACACTTTACGGAAATAGTATCATAGAGATGTGCATTCGTAATACACCTTATGGTATTTATTAATACTTTTTAGGTATTCCTGGTCATTGCCTTATACATAATTTGATATTGCACCCTCGCATTTATATATAACGACGCGTGCTTTATTTAGTCGATAATAATAGTAATCGATGATTGTTTACAACTAACTTAAAATAAGAGTCAATAATGTTGACGTTGACATCTAGTCGTTTTAATTTTAAGAGCAGGTACACTCAAATGGAGTTGTAGGTGTCATGGCGGGCAGGTCGTCAATCTTGGAAGATGATTCGCACGTGATGGTTGCTTGCAAACCATTAGCTCTTAATCGTGATTTATTGTTGTAATCTTCGAATATTTGGTGATTGTTAATTATAAGTAGAAAAGTGATCAGACGATAATGTGAGACTTTTATATCGGTAAACACGGTGTACACGCCCACATGTCCTGAAGATGTCCGATCAACCTCCAAATATAGCGAACGAGTTTGTCGATCCTTCGACATACATTTGCATAAATATACCCATATTTATGATGAATGAATTAACAAACACTAGGAAACGATCTGTAGTGAACTAATTGATATTTATATTTGTATTGGGCAACATAAAAAGCGGAGATTCTCTATTCGCTTAAAATTTCATTTAACAATGTTGTCTTTACATAAATTAATTCTTACATAAAATTTCAAACTAGCAATCAAACCAGCTGATGAGAAATTACCAACGCCCTCTATAGACAATGGTAACACCATAGGCCGATCCGTTTCCGGAATGAAGAAATTGGAGATTCGTGTAATTTTTGGATTTTTAGAAACATGGAAAAATATATTCTCTCATCAAAAAATATACTCCCCTCATTCTGGTCCATTGTTCAGCAGGTTACACTGGGTCCAGATGAGGTTGGTTTGATAGATAGTGACCCTTACACCCTAAATTTATTACTTAAAAAAGATTGAAACAAAGAAAAATTCAGTAAAAGTCTCTCCTTCGAATAACTTGTGTTATTTTTACATTCATTTTATTTTAAATGTGGTTTACTTATGTTGGTCTCAAATTTGTTTTTCACGATTCATTACATTACAACATCAGAGTTCACGTAAAATGTTTACTCATACTCCGCAAATCCACAATCGAAGTAACAGGTAGGTACAACATAGGTACCTACACTTACCTTACTGTTATTACTATATAGTTCCCAGTTAGGATTTGTTTACTTAGATCATTAGATATAAATCTACTTATAGGTATCTATTGGTTTGAAACGTTGCCAATAAAATTTATGTGAAATTACAATTACTTTACAACTAATTCGACCGGCGATATAACGTAATTTGCTCCAGGAATAGTTCAGTTAAAGGTCGTTTGACAAGGCCTTATATCGTGTAGTTGCACCAGGTGCATCAGCGTCCGATATGTAGGTAATCAATATGTAATATACACTTATTGTTTGTTTTACACTCCATTTAAAAGATATTTCTTTTCACAGAGATAAGAAACAGAATATCCTCAATACACCGCAAATCATAAATGCTGAGAATGAATGAATCGAATCACGTCACCGTCCATATAAAAGCGGAAAAATACAAACCTTTTAAAGATTCCTAATGATTTATCAATGCTATCATTGTCATTTACATCCTTAAGGGATTCATCCACCCCTACTTTTTCTACCAGTATAGTAGCGCAACAGTCACAAAATTGTTGCGATAAAGTTGCGATACCATCGTACGATCGATCATGCCTGCACCTAAGTAACCGCGATTGCATGGCAACGGTTACTATACAAATGCCCCACATGAAAGCCGCGAATATCAGTATTGTACAAAAATAAAGTTTGTTATCTTATATATAACAAACAAAATTAATTAAATCAAGAAACTTCGGGATAATCGGTTGTTTCATGGGGGACAGACAAATTTTCTTGAAAGCACTGGAGTTTACACTGAGAAAAAATAGCTTAATTGGTTTTAATTTATTTTACTACAGTTATTTCAGTAATTTGCAGCTTTGCCAGCAAGCCAAGGGAAGTGGCATAGTGTGCTAAAATTACTGGATTGTGACCTTCATTTTCTATTTTAGTAATTTAACCCTTTACATGCCGATACAGGAATATAGACAACCGCTTGCACGGTGCGGATGAATTTTTAAAGAGAGTCTATCGAGACTAAGACTATCTAAGACTATGAGTCAAATGAGTGAGGTATTATGTCCCAAAAGTCGGGTCAATGCATGTCCAGACAATGTCTTTACATTGTCGTTCCCTAGGAGTAATCATTTGTAAGTTGATCGTCTTCCTATTAGGTACTCGTTGTCTTGCAAACCCGAAGTAGCCGTAGTAGTTTTCTTTCAAAAAACAGTATTTTGCTTTATCTTCCATCGAGCATTTAGTTTGGAGAATGAGGTAAGTATTTATCATTTAACAAACAGATTTTTGAATCGAAAACCATTTATTTTGAAAGACCTTTTCAAGCATATGCCAAACTACTACCTCGAAAAAATAAACGCGCTAATTAACGCATTCACCAACTACACAAATCGACGGAAAGTAATATAAAATCCTATTAATGTAGCCAAGCATTTAATTCTTTTATTAAAACACATTCGGGCTACCGTTGACAGTTACGTTAACGCAGGTGTGCCAGGAACTTTAAATATAGGTACACGGGAACCATAAACTGTACCGAAACTGAAACATGAAGATGGGTTAGGGAAAAGATGATTCAATCTCTAGCCGATACGAATCTTTTGACGACTGACTTAAATATGAGGATGAATATCCATCCGAACCCAATGAAAGAAAAATAATATAGTAATAATAATAAAATTGCATATCAAAAAATATATAAGTTAAGCTGTAAATGTTCCGAAATCTATGTTTAAAAATGTAACACTGAGACAGATAAATGCTCGTAACTTAAGGCACTCACTATGCGGTTAACCGCAATGCTGCAAGTCGTTTATCCGTCAGGATGTGATTGATCTTCCGTGGTATGGGCAGTCGTAATACATCATTCCAATTTCCGGCCAGATCAATATCAAATATATGTAGATATGTACTTAAGTGAGAAATCAGACGCAATTTCTCACTGATTTGACAATAAAATTAAGGGCATAAGCCTTCTCTACAAACGAGATGCAAAGGACATTAAACTAAAAAGTGCAAAAAAATATATAACGGATCGTTTATACTTAATAAGTTGGGAACAATTAGGCCCCAGTGCAATTGGACAAAACTTTTTTTTTATGCACCACCTGTATGATTACGTTATTGATTCAAGAAATTTGATATTGTTGTTGATTTTATTAATAAGTGTATCATTTCCTCCTTCTCCGGTAACATGTCAGTGATGTGTCTGGTGTTATAGGTGACCATTGAACATCATGCGACATCTTCGCTCGTGCCGCTATTTTTAGCTTTCAAAGTCAAAGATCGTAATAAAATTGATCGACAAAGTATAACAATGTCGGCAGCCGGACATAATTAATTGTAGTAGCTTGGCTAGATGATACCATGATGACATAACATGTCAACAATTTAAAAACGCTTTACTTAATAAATATAATTTGTCTCGTAAGACTTCTCCCCCTAGATAAACTGCTATTCTATTCATGCTCACATTCAGAAAATGTATAATAATGACATGTGGTACAGAAAGCGATTGTCTTTTGTCATTCATTGATGGAGCATGATCATGAATAGAAAAACGGATACACTCCTGATGATTTAAGTTTTTTTTTTTTAATTTTTTTAATACACAAATTAATTACAATATGAGCAGGCTCTTGTAATATTTTTAATAAAAATAACAAGAACTAAAGGAAAAGAAAACAAACATATTAATGTACTTACTTATATTAAACTTGCTGACACAATACATATATTCAAAACACTTTATTTTACATTTTGATTTTAGCAAATGTGTAAAAACATGACATGAGTTGTAGTAAAAATTGTTCCACCATTAGGGAGGTTGTTGATATTAATCATCATATTTCTTTTAATTTACAAATGTAATATGAGTAAGCAATTATAAATTATTCTTAATCCTTAATAGACAATACTTAACTAATAATATGCTTAACATAAATTTAACTAAAGTTATTTACTGTATTTAGACAGTACCTGGAGCAAATAATTTTACTCCTCTATCAAATAACTTGAATAGATATTGATATGATTTCTGTTCTAATGCAAACATATACTGTTCAAATTTCTGACTGGGATGCCTGATTGTCATATGCCCTGATACATCCGCACTCCATCCTGAAGAGAGTCGCTCCACTTCAATTATTCTATTGGCCTTATGTGAAAGCAGGTTTGCTAACACATGAGTGACATCATTCTCATTTGCTACATTACAATGGCATACAAGGAATGAATTATCATATTGTCTCATTTGGTTAATAATTTCTTTTAAAATATTATTTACTTCTTTCAGAGTAAATTGCAAATCAAACAAATGGGACACTCCTTCAAAAATAATGTTAACCGATCCATGTTCCTTCTGCATTGATGTTATTTTCTCTTCTATGTCTAACAATAATTCAACAGGGCCTGATATTTCTTTATTACCGAATAAAATTTCATTGCCAATATCATAAAACTGGACAAGGCCCGAATCTACAGATTTTTGTAAGTTGTAATTCATTTTTAAGCCAATGTTCTGATAATGCATAAAAGAATTATGTGTTAGTATAACAAGAACAGCCTTTTTATTTTTTACACAATGACCCAGAACACAGCTTGATATAAAACTGCTATCACAGCCATTTATTTCCTTTGCTACAATGAGTCTGCTTGTCATTAGATCCTTATCCAACTCAAGACAAGTAAGTATATCTGAAGACATTGTATATCTGAAACAAACCCAAAACTCACTATTGAATAGATTATAATAAATATCTCATGCAAACTTTACATGGATACTATATTCGTGATAAGCGTGACTATGTAATCCTCCCAGTTTCAATTATATTCAGTCAGTCACTTCAGTCAACTCAAGCCCGCGAGATAAGCCTTGCGTCTACAAGAACCTTAACCTTTAAATGACAAATCGTGATATAGTATAAAATAAAACGAATATAATATAAAAACTAACTGATAACAACATAAGTATCTGTGCTTACAAAATATGATTATGATCTACTTGGCAACGATTCTATTAAATTAAGTAGATAAAGTGATCACTGCCAGCAACATTTACAATGTAAGTAAACATGTTTTTAATTAATTAATACCTTTTGTCACAAAAATAAGAATAAATTAATAATGTTTTAGTCAACAAATCAATTGTTAAAAAGTAATCAAATATTCAACATAAATACCAAAAGGAACTAATGACAATTAATGAAAAATAAACGTGCATAATATTATATTTTTATTTGACAGCTTGACATTGACATTGAAACTTGATGAATGACAAACACAGACTAAGTAGAGATCTAAACTAGTAATAAGTTATTATTTAAACTGCACATCATGTGATATCTTTGTGTTTTTAATTATTGCACTAATTTACTTTCAATTTCTAAATTGTGACCTTTTTCTTTCATTAATTATTTTACAAGACCAACATTAATTATTTGATTGGCGAGGTAATCAACTTGAATCTAATCAAATTAAGCTAATATTCATTATTTAAATGCATTCCTGAATTGGAAAGATCTTTTTAACGACACTCCATAGTCTAAGGGCTGACAAGAAAAAATTCACCCTGCTTTGCCTGTAAAGGAAGTATACAGGTTATATAAAAAAAAAAACTTTTCACGGTTGGGCTCATCTGACTGGATTCATATGGCCGAATTCGGGTGCAATAACAACAGAAATTGTATGAAAACGCAAAAATAATTCATTCAGCATCCGTCGTACATCGCAGGTCAAAAAACGTAGTCGCCATGTGAACGTGTACTAAGAATTCTCCTTAAATAATCAAGCGTTAGATCAAATATTTACCGTCTGAAATATTATATGGTCGATAAATATTAATATAGTGTGTTGACTTTTGACTACACCAAATAGCGTATAATCTATGACTTTTTCTGTCTTTTGTAGTATGTTATTGACATCTGTCATCATCATATATTATTCGTCGCTATTTTGATCGCCGATGATGTGTATGATGTAACATTACGTATGATCTAGGTTATGTTTATAGTCGTGTCGTGCTTTACTTTAATGAGTTTAGTCGTGCTCCGATAATAATGGAGATAAATACCTAGCAGCGAGATGTAATGACATAACATTACATAATGTAAAATGTGAAATGATGACGTAGAGTTCACCTTGAAATACTGGAGCTGATTATGACCGTTTTCTATTTGCCGCTAATCGCTGGAATGTGCAAGTAGTTTAACATTAAATTATTCCAGTATGGCCAAGGGAAACGACGTGAGGATATCGAAATGGTATTTTGGGGGATTGGCGTCCGCAGGGGCGGCATGTATTACGCACCCCCTCGATCTCCTTAAAGTTCAAATGCAGACTCAAAAAGGAAAGAACATTTCAATGTTAAAACTCACTGGAATCGTTCTAAAAAATCAAGGTTAGTTTTACAGCATTTTACAATATTTTTGGCACTTGTAGTATTTTTTTTTAATCTATAGAAACGACCTTATAGTCTAGCGCTCTTAAATTTTGTAGTGTTCATCAGAAAAACCTACCATTTTTATTATAAATAACTCCTATTTTTTATATAAACTATTCTCAATTTAACCATAGAAAGATGTAAGTTATCCTAAGGTCACCTTTTTCAAGCAACGAGGGTGTTATGAAGCTGCTGATCCATATTCCCATGCAATAGCAGTTCAGTCACTTTTAACATAACAAGCATTATTTTGAGTCAAATATATAAATAATCTACTTATCTACTTCTATTAATTTTCTAAAATTTAATAATCAATTAATATTTTATTTTATACAGGCCAATCTTAGATTTAAAATTTATTCTTAAGTTTTAATTGCAATTGGAAATTAATGACGAAGATTTAAATCCTGTTTAGTTCTTCATTTCTTATTTAAGTTTTTATGTGTATTTGAAACAAATTTCAAAGGGTAAATGTAGACAAATGCTTTGGAACTTGTGGCTTAATTACAGGTTTTAGTCTAGATTTAGGCTAAGCTTATACTGTGACACTGGTAATGTAACACAGGACAAGCAGGAAATACAAACTATTGTGTACTGTAACTTGTTGTAATGCTAGAACACATTTCTGCACAATGCATGTGTAAGAATCAAGTTTTATAATTTCCTGTTTAAATTATGGAACTTTTATTTCAAATAATGATTCCATTTTCATGATTTCCTTGTATGTATGTCACAAATCATCCAATTAATTTACTTAATGGTTGTTATTATAAAACACTGTTTCATAAACTAAAGAGAAAACAACTCATTAATCTTATACAATCTGAATTCATTTTACTTCCTTATTTGATGACTGTTCTGAACACCAGGACTTGAATAACTTATTTATCTGTGCCATTCAAGTGTGATGCATTACTTATTTGTGACCAATGGTTGTGTCTATATCATGTTGAATTAGTCTTAAACTTCGCTGCATCTCATCATGTGCTTGGTGTTTCTACGTCATCTCTTCTACTACACAGATGTGGGTTTTTTGTATTCTACTACTTCCATCACAGAGATTGTGCTTAAGAACCTTACAACTTATTTAATACTTAAGAAGGGAAAACCTCTATTGTACAAAATGATTGTTACATAATCCGATTTGGGTTTTGGCCATATAAATATAGTAAAACTTGTGTCCAGGAAGATACATGTTTAACCAACATACCAAATACGTCATTTACTTTTTGGCAGCAATGTTTATAGCTTTGGGATCAGATTCAAATTCAGATCATTAATCTGCATTACATAAGCATGCTCGACATTATTTTCAAATTATTCCTTTTACAATATTACTTGCTATGATATACTTATAGTTATATATGTGGTTCATGTACATATTATAATTTTAATATCATCTAACCATCTATGATTGGTCGGAAATGGGTCGAATGGAGCAGACCCGAGGGGAGCCGCCTTCCTGTATCGTATTGCGTTAGGACTAATAGAATCGTTTATTTTTGTACTAAGAGTGTAACAATAAAGGTGATCTCATAACAAATTAAATAGCAACTACTATGGCGATAAGGTCCTTGACTCTGAGAGTAATTAGTTTTATTCGTAGTCGGGATATGGTTTAATTGTGACACGACGGCCAGTCATAGACATCTGCATTACTGTTGGTATTCGTTGTCTACGTCTATAAGTTACAAGCTAAAACTTATACGCATAATTTTCAACGCCGAAACTTTTAAAAGATCAATACGTTAATACTTATAGTTCCTGTATTCTTGTACACGAAATAATTCCCTCATTCGCTTCGAATAAACCTACAGGGGTGAGTACGGTCGTGAACATCCCGCGATGGTACAAACAACGAAATTTACCCTGTATAAGTTAGTACACTTAATGCTTGAATCCTCTTCATTACTTATCTACAGATGGGATTGTTGTCTATCATTAATTGATTTTATATGAAAAAGTATTTTAAAATTTTTTCACCATGGTAGTCATGCAGTTTTACGATAATCTAGAGCGTGAATGCGGCAATTATAAAATGACCTTACCCAGCATGCAACTGTACCATCGTATGAAATTAAGTAGTACAGAACTTAGCAGCACACATCATTAGGAACTTGACGCCATGCCATTATCTTGCCTTTGATCATCTACGTATCAAAATTTTCAGTCTTTGTTTAGCCAAAGATTGACTGAGCACATTTCTCTTACAATTATATGTAACATAAAACTATTTTTAAGGTATTACTGGTCTATATAATGGAATATCGGCTTCCCTTCTACGCCAACTTACATACTCCACTGCACGATTCGGCATTTACGAAGTTGCAAAACAGCAAGTCGCACCAAAGGATGTAAGTCAATTCATGTCAAAGTTTGTGAAACCTTATTGTGAAAATTATAGCATAAATTGTTAAGATTATTTAAAACATATAATAATTGTTAAAATATTCTGGTAAGCAAATGATAATATCCGAGTTAATTAAAATATTTTTTCAGGGCAGCCCCATGCCATTTTACATGTCTGCATTTCTGGCTGGTTTGGGGGGATTCGCTGGAGGATTTGTTGGCAATCCAGCTGATTTAGTTAACGTACGAATGCAAAATGATGTCAAATTGCCACCTGAGCAAAGGAGAAAGTATGTCTTGCTTCAAACATAATTTTTCTACTTAAATTATAAGAGGACAGTTAGGTTACATTACTAGGCTTACCTCCTCAGATATCGATAAAACCAGCAATATAAGTTTCCACATTTCTATTTCTTCTTAATTTTACTTCAAATATTTTGATATACCGGCCTATCTTGAAAATCGTTTTCGCAATCTACGATGTTCTTGATAAATTTTGTTAACATTAAAGCGTTATTTCTTTTAATTATTATTCAATTCTATATACACCCATTTCTGCGATTTCTATTCATGTATTTTAGTTTCTTATTTAACAATTCTCTCTCGATT